>JAFVLL020021281.1:0-36476 GCA_021397915.2 Tor tambroides
ACTGTAGGGATGGTCATTTAATGAAACTCAAATGTAAATATTCTAATATTTTGAGATACTGATTTTTGACTTTCATTAGCTGTAAGCTCTAATCAACAGAATTAAAACAAAACAACTTTTGAAGTGTTTTACTTTACATGTAATGAATCTAAAATATATGAAAGTTTCACTTTTTGAAATAAGTTACAAGAAAAAATGAACTTTTTCACCATATTCTAATTTTCTGAGATGCACCTGTATAATTAAAATATGGACATATTAGAAAACATTTCTACAGCTTGTTTGAACTAAAACTGTTAAATCTTTTTATTTATTTATTTGTACAGTTTGACTCCATGTATTTCAGCAATTATTTTACTGTCTAGTGATTGCTCTTTATACTCTGTTAACACGTTTATTTGAATAATCTATTTCTCAAGCTGCAAACCAGCTATATTTATACAAATGAAAACAGCTTTTAGCCTGATATAGCCAATGCAAGACTTAAGTCTATTTTTACACCTCCACTGACAAAGTTATCCTCTTGCTCCTATACGTCACATTCCACACATGACACTCTTTTCCTTATGCACTACAGCCTTCAAAGATTGCCTTTCGTCACAATTTCATCTATCATCTATGGAATTTTGATTGATTTTAGAATTGTTTGCCTCTCATGACACTTAAACACAAGAGAAATATAGTAATCTCCTCAAATCCTGTAGTTTGGAGATATTTGAGACCTCTCACATCCCGTAGAAAGCAGCTCCACGGGTGCGCGCGCAGGGCTGACGGCGTCCCCGTACTGACGCTATTAACAACAAGCGGAGGATCCGTGATAATACCGGCTATTGGTTAAACCTGCTCAAAGGAAAATATAAAACACATAAAACCACATCGTGAGCAGGGTTAAGGTGAGTCGACAGTTTTCCTTCAGTCGCGTGCATGGTGCATAGTTTGTCGCTTGTTGCGAAAGCGAACTGAATTGGCACGGCCCAGTATTGGGGGGATGCAGTTTATTTAGATGTCTGAGATGAAATATACTTCGTAATAATCGATTATTTAAGATTACATCTTTCACAGTGTGTCAGGAGTGGTAGTATTTGAGACGTTGCGCTGAAATGTTACATTACATTTCTGGATTGAGATGTGCATGCGACTTCAGGTGAGGCGCACAAATATTGGGTAAAATATGAGCGTGCGCACTCACGCACTTTACAAAACTCGTGTTTACTTTCTGATTCCTTTTCATTTTCAATAATTGATGTCATTAAGTGATTGACAGGTCTGGACTTTAGCATTTATTTCTTCTTCTTATTTAGAATTGTTTTACTTTTGGGTTTGTTTAGTTTGGATTATTCAGTCTTTACCTTCTTGTTTAATGTTATAGTGATAAAATATCGTGAAGCAATAATTTTATTAATGCTTTAGTTGAGTCAGGGCGAGTTTTTTGTTGATCAGCAAGCATGATAGAGCAGCATGATGTGGAAACGTTTTGTGACACACCCCCTCAGTTTGGATCGTTCCCTGCAGTTTGTGTAAATGTGACAGACAGAACAAAGATGCTTCATTTCTCATTTTAATCATTTTCAAGACAAATTGTCGCTTATTTTGAATAAAGTTCAGTTAGTCAGTGGAGTTCACAAACTGGCAGCTAGCGATGTCCAATTCGTGAACGAGTCGTCACTTAAGTCGGATCTTTTCGATGATTCTTTTGAAGCGGTGCAATAATAAACATTTGTTCACGAAGGTGTCGGATCAACTTGAATTATTAAACTGATCAAACACGAGAACTGATAAGTGAACCAAATTGACTAATCAGACGAAAAAGTCTCAGAATCTGTTAAAAGTTTCAGATATTGGTTTTGAAATTCAGACCATAAACTGAGAATTACATGCTTTTGCTGACATCAGTTGATGCAGACAATTTTTATTCTACCTCCAGAATAGAAAGAACACAATTTAATATAGTTTGATTTGTTAACAATACATGTGTGTAGGCTATATATCTGTTATCGACACGTGATCACTAATTAGTATCTATAAAATCTGTTAAATATATTTTTCTTCTGCATTTTAACCTTCAGAGTTAAACCAAGTTATTGTGTAGTTTGCTTTCTGGTCATGTCCTGTTTGACCAAACCAGTTCAATCCAGCACCAGAATTCAAACAACTTGCCCTCCCCTCAGAAAACTCACAATCTCACACACACCCTCCTTGTTTTTATGAGCACAGTGTCTCTCCACTGACTGTGATGTATTTCTCTTGTGAATTGTTATCTTTCACTCTAGTTTGAGTTGTCATCTTTCACTGTCAGTTCTTAATTAAATCGCCCAACAAGTTGGAATGTTGCATTTAGGGACTTGTAAGACATGTTTTGCATTGTCTTGATAGCCTTCCACCTTAATTGTGCTGAGTCAACATTAGTGTTGATTAACTATGAGAAAGAGGCATTGCCTCCAGAATTTCTTTTTGTGCTTGACTGCTAATTGTGTCTGACAGTGTGTGAATATGAGAGAATGAAGGAACTGGCTCGTTATGTAACAGCTGTGGTGACCACATATGTTCACACAGGCGCACTGTCCGCTTGTGAGTGTTACGGCCAGCCGTTCCCTTTTCAGGCCAGATGACTAGGCCTCTGTACTGTCATAGCTGTTTTTATATAACAGAGACTGGGGCTAGTTGTTACAAAGGCTATATATCAATAAATGTAAGGTTTTCATCTGAGCCTTTGACCAACCTGTCTTCACTTCCACGTGCAGTGGCTGTAATGCAATAATAACACCCCCCTGCTGATTTTGGCCTTGGATTTATTAAGTTAATTGGCTTTATCTGCTCTGCTTGCGTGATACTACAACAGAGACAAGAATAGATTCAAAAGCCCTCAGTGAACCATGGCTATATGGACCCAGATTAGGGGGTTTCAGATCACTAGCTTTACTCAGAGTGGGGGGTTGCCTTTGTTTTGGCCAGAGCGGGACCACTGCTATTTTGGAATGCTGGAGTATATGTGCTTAGTTGAAGACATAAAGTGTGTATTGTAAAGACAGAGAAGAAAATGGCATATTAGAATGATTTCTAAGGGATCATGAGACACTGAAGACTGGAGTAGGCTGCTAATTCAGCTTTGCCAACACAGAAATGAATTAGAATTTAAAATAGAATGAAGTAAAGGGAACTGGGGAATATGTTGCATTTGGAAGAACTGAGATTTATATTAAAAGATAAGTTATCAATTTTCATCAAGATCTGGAAACCAATAAGACTGTTCTTACAGGCAGACTGAATATATTGGATTCATCTCTTTTAATCAAACTGTCCGAGTATACACTATTTGGATAGCTGTTGTTGCCGTCCATCAGGGTAAAAGATTGTATATTTACACTGTTGCTCATGTACAACATTCCTGATTGTAAAGCACTTGAAGTAACCTTCTACACCTTTTTTTTAATTTTTGTTTTGGGAAGGGGGGAGGTGTTTTAATATAAGCCTAAAGCTTTAGCCTAATGTTCTTGGCTCCAAAGTCATGTACAGTGTTGCAGCTAAAGGTGTTTGACTTTGTATTTTCCTGTATAGTACCTATTTTTGTGACATTGTACATGTTGTTTCAAGAAAATTAAAAAGAAAATTATCATATCATATCAGTAATACTGTTTTATTATTGATCATAAATGGTGAGCATAAAGGTGTGGACACACAAATTCAGTTTACTTGCAGGTTCAATTTCACTACAACTACAGTGCTGATAATAAACAATGAACCCTTTTTACCTGCGATATTTCACAGAAAATTTGCTAAGGTGACCACACCTCCTAATAAACATTAAAAAATATCACCTACATCTTTTGCATTGTAGTACACCCTGAATTATTATGCTTAGATATATTTATAAGGTTCTAGAGATAGATATAGATGCAGGTATTAGGTTCCAGCTCACAAAGCTCTCTCTGTTTCAGTTGCTCAGAGCAGAGAGTGTTGCGGACCCCAGACGTTTGTTTCCGGCTTTTCCTGTAGACAGCTGTTACGCAACATGTGTCGCTGCACAACATGCTACTGACGTTTTTGCCTTCAGCTATAGCATGCTCATGAAGCTTCATTTAGACTCATGCTAAAGTTTCATTTAACAGCAAGCAAATTAAAAGGAAAAGCATTTTAAAAATCAGTCTTTTTATATGATATTCATTGGATAATGCATGTATATTACGTTAAAAACATGCAGCAAGCAAAGTGTTTATAAGCTAAAACAAACTGTCTGAACTAGTTTTATTTAAAGATGTAGAGTGAAATTTCTCCATCTTTAAATTAAATACTAAATATTCTCGTGCATTCTGCCTTGCTATGATCCTTGTTGTTTTCACACCAAATATAAGTTGATTTCTCTGATAGTTTGCAGGCCACTCTGAGCCTCAGGTCCTGTGGTGCGGCCCTCTGGCGCATGTAAAGAGATCATGCATTCTTCTGGAAGAATGCAGGATGTCATGGGGGGTGTTTTGGTGGCTGGTTGGGTTTTTGTGGCTCACGGCTGTTGTGTATGTGTGAGTGTGCTTGTATGGACAGACATAATATTGATTTCTTGTGTGTGCCGTGTCCTTGAAATTCACAGTTGTAGAATCTAGAACAATTTAACAAGGCAAGATCAATGCAGTGTTAGCGGTCATAATTTCAATGGCATCCATCAATAGATTCCGTTTCAAAGATCACATCACTTACAAAGTATAAGTTTTGAAGGACTTTAAACTTTTAATTGTTACTCTTTGTTAAATTCCAAAAAAAAAAAAAAAAAAAACCTTACTTGCCCCTGGACGCTAATAAAGTCGTGATCTGTTGGAATCCTACACTCATTCCAGCCTTTTTAGATTTGTTAAAGCAGTGAAGCTTGGCTGTGTGTATATATGTGAGCAAGCATTTGTGTGTGTGCTACTGTTCGGTCTGATTGTCAGCATGAAACAGATAGTTGTTGACAGTAGAGGATTCATTGAGGCCAGCTGAGGATGGACAGCAGCCAACTATGATGTTCAGGATAGTGTCTGCACTGTTGGAACAGAGAATGTGTATTTATGAATTTGTTTTTTGTCTCCACTTTGTTTGCATATATTTATATGGTCCAAATTGCATGTGCAGGAACTTTTGAGTTAGTGTGAGAACTGTTTTCTCATTAGAGTTGAAGTGTCAAAACGAAACCTTGACTCCAATATCTAGTTAATTAATAGAGATCTTAGGTCATGCACACATACAAATGTGTAAACATCCCTTATGACTATTGAATTTTTCTGTACCCAAACTGATTCTTGAGATTTCATGTTGAAAAGTCCAATATTTTTTATGCTTGCTTACACTAAACTAAGCTCAATATTCAAATTTATTTTAATGCTCAACTTCATCTTAATGAAAAATAACAAATGAAAAATATATAATCATAATCTATGACAAAAATACTATTATAAACTAGGTTAGTTGATAATTCAGCAGCAAAAGTTGTTCTAGAAAAATGTGCACAATTTTATAAAATTTAAACATTTAGAGAAATAACATTATTTAGAGGGGAACAAATAAAAGTGAATAAGTGTAGGACTAAATCTGGTAAAATGTTACACATTGCTCTTTTGTATTGTTGTAAAATACATTAAGTAAATATATATTTCTCTCTGCAGAGGAGAGAAGAGTTTTGTGCCTTTCGTGGGGCTTAACAATAACACAGAATAGTATATGAACAATATCGGATTTAGATCGGATTTAGTCTTGTCTGACCGATACCCGATCCGGCAGAAAATGCCAGTATCGAAGCCGATACCGATACTGAGAATCAGGTCGATGCATCCCTAAAAATTACAGTTGAACCACTGATGTCACATGGACTATTTTAATGACGTCCTTACTACCTTTCTAGGGCTTGAACGTGTCAGTTGTGTTGCCATCTATGGCAGGTCAGAAAGCTGTCAGATTACATCAAAAAATATCTTAATTTGTGTTAAATGAAGATCTTACTGGTTTGGAATGGCATGAGGGTAATTAATGATAGAATTTCCATTTTTTGGAGAACTATCCCTTTAAGTGACAATATTCTTAAGTATCTGTACAACCCCATGGAACAATGATGCTGAATGACCCAAAGAAGGATTTGAAGAACCCAAAAATAAAAAAACGATTTTGACAATAGGGGTTTTAAACAGCGATCACAAGAACAAAATGACATTTTGTTGTTGACTAGTAACTGCTCAACAAACTAGAAGCTCAATGGTGAAAAGACCATTTTCATATGAGATGGAAGCATGTGAGAGTTGTTTTGTTTGAGATTTTGATGATATTAAAAGATATTTGGTTATGCAAATATGATGTAAGAGGCAATAGCAAGATAGTTTAAAAAAAAATTCTAATAATAAATTGTTGCTGTTGCTTTAAATAAAAGCGGTTTCTCACTCATCAGTATGTTACTTTGCTTGCATGTAGAAAGCATTTTGAAAGAAATTAGTTATGAATGAAATCTGATAAAATTTGACAGAATAAATGATTAAAAACAAACAAACAATTGAATTCATATGACAGAGCACTGAAGTTGCCATTTTTGTGACCTCTGACCCCTGCAGGGATGGAGTTCCCTGTAGATGTATTGCTGTCTGGCAGACACGAGGACTTGGAAAGTTCAGCCCAGAGCTACATGAACAAACTGCTCTACAGCAACCCAGATAACACACAATACCTTACCCTGCCCAGCATGAGAAAGGTAAAACACACACACACAACAGAGAACAGAGCTCAGATAATGTGGAGAATATCAGATCATACTGAAAAAGAAATAGGCCTATAACTTTGCACTTTCTGTGCAAATTTATAGGCCTATCCAATTAAAAAAATTGGCATATGTAATGTATCTCCTAAAATGTGTTGAGAACAATGTTACAGCTCAAATTATACACTAAATAATCTAAGTTTTACTAAATATATATGTAAGTGCTTTTTAATTTTTTTAGCATTTAAACCCTTTAAAAACTGGCCCCACTCACTTCCATTGTGCCTTACCAACAATTAAATTGTAGCCTGGCATATTCCTTTAAGAATACTGTTCTGGTTCTTTTAGATCCGGATCACTCCTGCCAATGTTGGGTTTGTTCCTCTTTATGGAGCCAACCTCAAACACAAAGTCCTGGCTCTGTTTGCTCCTGAGGACCAGTTCACAGGTAGCCCACTTTCCTGCCCCTATTACCTATCACAATAACATCAAGAATGGATTTTATGACAATAACATCATGGATAAACTTCTAGGAAACTCACATTTGAATTTCTTTAGCATCTTATTTACCTTATTTATCTTATTTATTCTCTTATTTATTCTAGCTGTGGCATTGTTCTTGGCTGATCAGTGGTGCGCAGTGGAAGATATTCTCAGAACGTCAAATCCTGCAAGAGAGGGCCTTGTAAAGGTAATCTTTCATTTGTTTTGGAAAGCTTAAGCATTGAACTTTTTAAATGAAATTATTCAGACACATTTTTATACTTAGAACAGTGTCTATTCAGAATGTCACTTCTTTGCCAAGTCAATAAAAAGCAGAAATCTGGCATTTTCTTCGATGCCTTGTAAAGGACTTGCAAATGTTCTCAAGCACTCCTACGATGATCCTGTGGTTTTTTTTTTATATAAAATGTATTTTAGTATGTGTGTGAATGTTTAATTATAGAGAGAGAGAGAGGAGGAAACAAAAGCAAGGTTTGAGCAGTGAAATGTAGTGGTTTGGCCAAACAAATAATTGCAAACAGGCAGTAGTTTGTGGCTGATCAGTGAGAGGTGTTTTTGTCTCAGGCTCCACGCTTTGCATACATAGGCATGCTTTAGAAAATATTTAGAAATATCTTTAAATGTACACAGGCATTCACTCACTCACTTAAAAATACACAATGCACCCATTTTCTTTATGCTTGCACTTGCTCATTCCACTCTATTGTGGAGCGTAACACACTCCATATGTTGTAATATCCTGTATTATCCAGTCTGGATTTCCTCTGCAGGAATATCATCTTTATAACTTGACTGTTACATTATGTTGTACACCTGTTTAATTTTGGCATGAAATGAAGATTTACCCTACTTATTTCTCTTCTTCTTTTACCTGTAATTTTTAATCAAAACATAATAACTCGATTTCTCAGTGAAACTTCAGATACAATTTATAAAACACAATTGAATCTCTTTTGTGAATAATTGCATTTGGGCAGGTAAGATCTGTGGGCGAGAGGATTGTCTTATATGTGCTAAACCGCATCATTTACCGGACGGTGGAAATGGGTTCTAATGAGGTGCCGTTCCTGTGCCACGGAGAAGACGTCTTTGCCAAAATCCTCTGGAAGAATGGAGAAGCGGTGGGCTTCTACTCTGTCAAATCTAAAGGTCAGTCCTTCTCCCTGGAGAGTCTGGCAGTTCTGTAGATGCATTGCTCATTCTGCCCAATGTATGAGTAAGTTTACTTCATAAAATAATCTACAGTGTCTTCATTAAAGGATGAGTGAGGGATGAAACGAGGCCTTGCCTAGTTTATAAGAAGGCAAGCTCAAAAGCTTCTGTGTTGTGGCTTAGTAATAAAGATCTTGGTTTGTACAAATAGATTATAGATTCAAAGACAAAAAAGGCAAAAAAATTAAACACATTATTTTTTATTATTATACATATCATTATACCCATTTCTGCATAAGAAAAAAAAATCATGCTTTGGTAAATAATAGTTATGATATATTATCAGTCAATCATAAGAGAAGTAGTCAATTATAACAAAAAGTCATAATTATAATGAAAAATTAGAAAACAGAAGTGGCACCTCATTAAAATGAGGATTTGTTTTGTCATAATTATGACTTTCTCATCATTATGACTTAGTATCTTAGTATTATGACTTTCGAATGTCATTATTTAATGAAACAGCTATAATTTTCTGTAGGTAATTATATTGGATATGATGAAGATCATCATCATCATTATTATTTTTAGTTATTAAAATTATATTATTAGTTTAACTGTTCTTGAAAATAAGTATCACTGTTCAAGATAAACTATATTTTTGATAGTATTGCAGATGGAAACCATTTTGCACCAGACATTTCTTCCATTTGCTGTGTTTGTTCTCCCTTACAGGTAGCTTGTGTAATAGCTTTGTGAGCCAGTGCTACCTACTTCCTGTCATGGACTCTATATTTGTGCGGAAGGATCACCGTGGTAACGGTCATGGCTTGCAGATGTTGGAGGACTTTGTGGACTCCTTTAAAGATGATGAACTGGGCTTGAAATACCCTTTAACACCAGCAATGCAAAAGGGTCAGAAATCTTCACTTCTTTGTAGTTTTAAATGCCCCTTTACTAGTTTGTAACCTTATAGAACAGGGGTGTCGAACTCAATTCCTGGAGCTCCACAGCCCTGCAGAGTTTAGCTCCAACCCTAATTAAACACACCTGATCCAGCTAATCAAGTCTTTCAGGCTCAGTTGAAAACTACATGGTTTGTGTGTTGGAGCAGGGTTGGAACTAAACTCTGCAGGGCTGCAGCCCTCCAGGAACTGAGTTTGACACCCCTGGTGTAGAACTTTAGTAAGCAAATGACTCTTGCAAATGCAGAGTCAGTGATAACAGTGAAAAACAGTGATATCCTGCACTGTTATTCTATAGAGCAGTGGTTCTCAAACCTCTCCACGAAGTACCCCCAGCACTGCACATTTTGTATGTCTCCCTATATCTGACACACCCACTTCAGATCTTGCGGTCTCCACTAATGAGCTGATGAGTTGAATCAGGTGTGTTAGATGAGGGAGACATGCAAAATGTGCAGTTAACCAACTGTAAAAAATTAAATATTAAAACAACTGTTTCAGCATTGATAATAACACCAAATCAGGTTCCTCTTGAGCACCAAATCAGCATATTAAAATGATTTCTGAAGGATCATGTGACTCTGAAGACTGGAGTAAAGGCTGCTGAAAATTCAACTTTGCCATCACAGGAATAAATTATGTTTTAAAATCTATTAAAATAGAAACGTCTTTAAATTATATTTCACAGTACTACTGTTTTTTTCTAGTGCTGTCAAACGATTTATCGCATCCAAAATAAAAGTTTTTGTTTACATAATATTTGTGTGTACTGTGTATATTTATTATGTATATATAAATACACACACATGCATGTATATATTTAAGAAAAATATGTTATGTTTATACATTTAAAATATTTATATATAATATCAATTATATGAATATAAATATATACATGGAAATATTTTCAAAATATATACTGTATGTGTGTGTATTTATATATACATAATAAATATACACAGTATACACACATATATTATGTAAACAAAAACTTTTATTTTGGATGCGATTACTCGTGATTAATTGTCTGACAGCACTAGTTTTTTCTGTATTTTTCATCAAATAAATGCAGCCTTGGTAAGCATAAGAGACTTCTTCCAAACACATTTTTAAAAAATCGTACGATCCCCAAACCACTTTTTACTTTTACTATATATATTATGCAATTAGATTGTAAATAAATATAAAGAGCTAAATTTCTTTAATATGTTTTACTAATTGTATATAAAGAGTCATTTTTAAAAAATATGTTCCAGTATGCAGACAGTACCTGAGCACATACCCGGCCGATGTGGACCTGCTGTGGGAGGTGGAAGGAGTTGGAGGTCCCTACCAGAAAGTGAAAGTGGCCAGCAAACTTGGCTCCATGACACTACAGTGTAAGTACCTTTTTCCTTGGTCACATCTGCCACTGACCCTCTCTTGAAACAGTTGTGGGGTTGTTTCTCAAAATGGCAGCTTTTACCAGTATATCTCATTGTTCATTGCAAGTGGCATCACACTATCAGCTCAGTTTCACATCTTTACTTGATTTAAAGGTTAGATTTTAGATTTGTTGTGTCCATCTCCATACAGGCAACCACAGCTCATGGGCAGCAGAAGAAAACAAAAACGGAGAGGTTGCGGTTAATGAGGTGGAGATGACCGAGGAGAGCTGCCTGGACATCACGGTAAATTTGATCCTATCTTTATGTAATATATCTAGATGTTTTTCTTAGTGTTTTTTAGCTTTAATAGCAGTAGAGCTAAAGGGGATGAATTTAGAGACACTTCTCAGAAACGCATTTTAGCTTGTGTACAGTTACTGTAACTCTGATTTTCCCTTTATTATGTGTAATATTTGTGTGTCTGTTTTTTATAGCACTATGATAGGTTTTGCATTAAAATTTTAGTCAACCTAATTTGTTTGAGTATCTGTTACTCAACTGAAGGTTTGGGAAATATGTAGTCTTGCACATGCCTGCTTCATTGTTGTGCTTTTTTCTGAATTTGAGATATTTGTATGTAGGTATTTATAGAATCTGTTAACTCTTGACCGAGTAGAGTGAATTGTTTTTATTTTGGTTTTACAGGAGGATGTGGTGGTAGTCAACAAACATCTCAAAGTAGCAGAAGGTTTGGATTTGTGTTCAATTTATCATTCTAAAACACCCTTTTCTGCCAGTTCAGGCAGTTTAAGTGGGTGTTAAAGCCTTTTCTTTTTTTCTTTCATGTTCTCGCTGTAGAAATTAGTGACTTGCCCATTTCCACACGCACACGGAGCAGCGAACACAGACAAAAGAAAAGACCACGGGAAGAACCAGAAGAGAGTGCCGTGGAGAAACGACCTGAAAAAATCAACAGGTCTCTAAAAACGCCTCACATACAACACCTCATTGACCGGTTGCTTTCAGAGGTTATCCTTAAGATTACAATAATGGGGATTTACTCGTGTGCCACTGAGATAAAATGTGTAATATCATAATGCAGCAGATGGGTTCTTAAAATGACACTCCACCGTGGGTCTGATAGTAAACTGTTGATATTAAATCCTGACTGGAATAAAATGTTACACACGTAAAGTGTATTAAATGTGGGAAAAATCCCATAGACCCAAACCATATCTAAGGCCTAGAAACCATATAACAACATTTTAAAGAACTTTCATTTATTATAGATTCTTGTTTTTTAATAATACATCAACTAATGACAAATTATGCAAATTGAAATAGTTTTGTATTACAATATGTAAAAATGATTAACATTAAACCTAGATTAATAAATCATTTAGTTCATGATACACTACCGTTCAAAGTTTGGGGTCTGTAAGATATTTTTTAAATGTTAAATAATGTTAAAAATATTAAATAAAATTTTTAACAGTTTGAATTTTAAATTGTCTCAAATAAGTCTCATGCACACAGGCTGTGTTTTATATGATAATAAATACAGTGAAATGTTAACATGTAAAAAATTCTATATATATTTAAACCATTTTTAATTTTTTTAAAACAATCCTGTGATGGCAAAGCTGAATTTTCAGTTGTAAGTGCCACATGATACTTTTGAAATGATTATTATGCAGATATAGTGCTCAGATATAGTGCTTTATCAGTTTTGAAAACAGTTGTACCAGAAATTGTAATGTATAATTCTAAAAAGACTGAATTATGTATTGTCCTCTTTTTTTTAATTTTTTTTAAAAATTTATTTATTACCTGTATATTGAAATTAGAGTGGTCAAACCAGAAACAGAGACAGAACCTGATGCTGTTGTGCCAGAGACTAAAGAACACACGGATGGAGAAAGTGGAGGAGGAGAAGCTGGAGCAGCAACCTCTGTCCAGGTGGAGGAGGCTGCATCCAGTGAGGCCCCTGCAGATACAGAAATTCTGGTGAGGGACAGCAGCATCCTTTGTTGGTTGTCTTATCTGGTACACTATTTCATCACTGGTTTGATATGAGGCCAAACAAGTTGGCTTACAACAGTTGCCAAAAATGCCAATGCAAATTATGTTTGTGGTTCATAAAAGAGTATGTTCTCTGAGCCAGAGGTGCAAATTGTATATCAGTTCACACAAACAAATGTGTACACACCCAAATCAGATCTTGAGTTCTCTGTTTCTCTGTGAAGGTGGCAGAAGTCAATGGAGAAATGACTGACAGTCAAGAAGAGGAGAATGAGGGGTCAGCAGTCACAACAGAAGATGCACAGGCCACCCAAGAGCTCCCTCTAGAGGCTGAACCTGTCATCCAAAATGGCACTGCGGAGGAGATGGAGGCAGAGGGAGAAGCACAGGTAAACTATTTAATTCAAGTTAAGGTCAAGGTTGTACTGTTACATGATTTGAGCAATCTGTATACACTATTATTTGGGTCATTTAAATTTTTTTTAACAGATGTCTCTTATGCATATATATTTGAGAAAATACTGTAAAAACAGCAATAGTGTGAAATATGTTTACAATTTAAAATAACTGTTTTCTGTTGTAATATATTTTAGAATAAGTCATTTATTCCTGTGTTGGTCAAGCTTAATATTCAGCAGCCGTTACTCCAGGCTTCAGTGTCACATGGTCCTTCAGAACTTTTTTGGGAACCATTTTTGTGGAAATACTTTTTTTTTCAGGCTTCTTAGAGTTCAAAAGAAGAGCTTGCACCCAAAGTAAAATTTTAAATAAATTCAATTTTAAATTTTAACAAAGAATACTGTTAACATTGTCACAATCATGTGAGATCTGTGGCATAGCGGTCAGCGTGCTCTAATATGTTGAGCTGTGGTGCTAACATGAGCACTACAAATTCAAACTCTACTCACAACATTTTCTAATCTCTTCCTGAATATTTGGGAAAAATTGAATGCATAGTGTTTTTTTAACTAAGAGCATCAGTGTCACTACTTCTTACCTAGACTATAATTAAACATTTATTATCTGGTTTATCTTGTTAAGGATGACATCATTGACACCCCTAAAGAGTCTGAAGTAGCGGAGCAGATCGACCAAGAACTTGTTACTGAGGAGAAACAGGGCACAGAGGCAGACGTTCCTTCTCCAGTTGAGGAGGAAGAGGAAGTTCAACAGGAACAGGAAGAGGAAGTAGCTCCTGCAGTTGAGGATGTAGCTTCAGCAGTTGAGGAAACCGAAGACACTGATCATCCACCAGCTGTTCCTGAGGCGCCAGTCATTCCGGCCGACCTGGTTGAGTGTGTTTCCTCTGTGCAGGACAGTGATGCAGTAGAGGAACCATCTGCTCCTGAGCTAGAAGCTCCACAGGAGGAGACATCTGCTTCTCCTAGTGAAGAAGAGGTCATTATAGAGACAGTGGAGCCAGCTGTGAACCAACAAGATGAGACTGCCTCCGATGAGCCACTTGAGACTGAGGAAAGCCAACCTGCAACGGAGGACTCCGAAAAAGAGGAGCCAGAGGAAGAGAAATTACCTGAGATGGATGAAAAAGATGAACGGAAAGAAGAGGAGGACACTGCCACCACTGAAGATGATGATGATGATTATGAGTGGAAAAGCTCAGATGAAACTCACGATTCTCCTCCTGGGGTTCGAGTTCTTCGAGGAGGCAGGATCAAACCCGTCCCGCCAACACCCAAGCGCACATCCAGTAGACTGAGCAAAGCTGTGATCATACAGGTGGTGGATGAGGAGTTTGATGAAGAAGAAGAGGAGGAGGAAGAAAAGCTCACAAGCACCGAAGAGGAGAAGGGGAGCACAGAGGAAGATGAAGCTGCTGAACACAATTCGGGAGAAGAGGAGGAGCCTCCGGTGATTGACAGGAGAGTCTTACGGAGGAAAACCAAAGTGATCCAGTCCATACCCACAAAAGCAAAAAGACGCAGTAAAAACTGATTTCATTCATTCTCCATGACACTCCAGTACACTCCATTCAAAAAACATAGTAAGTTAGTAGGCGCTACTTAGTACACACATATACCACAATCTGTACTAGAGAGTATTGAGCGTCTTTTATACTTGGGTTAGGGTTTATAACAGGCAGTGTTTACAACATCTAGTTTTTGGTTTTGGTTCAGGTTTTGTTTTATGACTAAAAGAGAAAATTCTAACAAAATTGGCAGTATTTCATATTAATATGTTTTAAGCACAGTCCTTGATTTACAATGCTGACTGCTCACAATTATAACTGTGATTTTAATCTCCTTTACTTTTGATTTACCTGATGCTTACTGAATGCAGCTTAAACTGCTTATAAAAAAAGCAGCTATAAGCTTGCAAATTTACAATGTGAAGATCTTATATTAGAGCGTGCTGCTGTACTGAGTTTAACCATTATAGTTTCAGATTTTGTTCTCACAAATGTTTTGATTTCAATGTTGTTTCACCTCACACAAGGATTTAAGGAGGTCCTTTCACATTTGTAACTACCTTTCAGATGATTATGATAGGTTATTAAATTTGTTCTCAAAATTACGTGAATTAAGGCATTGCTGTGCTCGGCCATACATACATATATACATACATATGTGTATTCACACATAAATATGCAAGTATGTTTATACCCGAGGAAAGTGCAGGTTTATATATAGTTCACATGAAGGCTAAATGTTAACTGTATGGTATGTATATGGCGTGTTTAGCATCCAAAACAGATTTGCGTTTAAATATCTTAATGTCTTATTTTAAATACCAACTATAGATTATATTTTAAGCTGAAAACTAGTACATAAAATATGAGTGGTGAATCCTTATGATTTTGGCTTTAAGCAATGTAATATTAAGATTCGCTGACACCCGTTAGCATTTTACTCATGTTTTGTTTCGTTGACATATTTCGTTCTGCGTATCCTTGTTTTCTTCCCCCAAAAAATCTAAACCCACGTGTTATTGAATAACGCATATATATAGGCTAATATTTTGTTAAAGCTGTGAAAGAAACGCTCACACATTTCAGTTTTTGAGTTTTAATAAAGGTGACCACATGAGGGCGCACTTGGATGTTAAAAAAGCCATTTCGGGACTCTCTTCACACTCATTTAAGACTGTTGTTTGTCTTCGCCGTTATCTCATTGTTGACGCCTGAGGTCAGTTGCTTGCATTTTTTATATCAGGTGAAAATATGGAAAAGACAAAACTCTAGAAATGACCGTTATACGTGTATTCTTCCAGATTTCCTCTCAACTTAAAGGAGTCAAAGTTCATGCTTTTTGTTGACCGGAAATCAAATAAAAGTAGAAATTTTTGATCACAGTCTTGAATGCTTTAAACTTTTACTTGTATTAGGTGTTTTAGCAATATTTTTCTGGAGTAGTTTTCTCAAACTGTGATTTTCCTGTAGTAAATAAATACCTTTCTTGTATATTCCATGTCCTCATCAGTTTTTTTCAGCCCAGTTTCTTTCACATGAATGTGTAAATATTAATACTCTGTGCTCTGAGCTGTGTCAACATACACATATGGATGAGGCGGAGTGATTTTGTACAGCTGGGTTGAATGATATTTCGGTGCCAATCATTTGCCAAGCAAGGTGTGTCAGAGAGTGCATGTGCCGCCTCTTTTGTGTTTTCTAACAAAAGCCGCCCAGCTGGTTTTCTCTGCCTTACCTACCTTGTTCTTCCAGCTTTTATCCATTTTAGCAAATTTTAGTCAATTTCCACATCTTTTGAATTTCATGTTTCATTGACTATATGTGTGTAACTGCTAATCTTAAAAGAGAATTGGTAAAGAGATATTTTGATAGGGTTTTCAAGCAAATAGATGGTAACAAAAAGATGTCTCTTTATGTATATTTCGCACCTTTTGAATTGTGCATGGTTTTTGCAATCCAGGTATTTCTCTGCAAGTGTGTGTGTACCTGCATGTACGTTTGTGTGTTAGTGGTGTGGGTGCACTAGCTGCTGTGTGTGTATGTGTTTTATGGTCCTGGCTGATTAAGCTTGGCACTGTCAGGAGTGGGTTTGTGTGTGTAATTAATGATGTGTCTCCTGCTCTCTCCCATGGTAAAGGCTAATAGGATTTCCCAGCCCCAGGCTACAGCGAGGAGAGGCTGGGTGCATGAGGAAGTGTGCAGGAGAGGAGAGAGGAGGCAGATTGCGAGAGGTGACAACGCAGGAGGTTTGAGCAGGTTGAGGTGAGAGGTTACAGAGGATTCTGGATGGTCCGGCCACGCTTGAGAGGAGAATTTTTGCTGCTGTGGGAAAAGTAGAATGTGTTAAAACTGTAAAACATCTGGAGAAAGAAACTGCTATTTAAAAAAAAAAAGGACCATGTAATTTGTAATTTAACATTTTATGGGAAAAAAATTGATTTTTTTAGTCGTTTTGAGTTTTTTTTTTTTTTATAGGAAAAGGTATTTATTAAACTGTTTATATTATTGTATATTATTTTAATGTATTACAGTATTTACAAATATTTTGAAAATTAGAAATTAATTTATTTTAGTTTATTTTCAGTCATCATTAAAGTTATACTCAGCTAAAATAGGTAAAATGTAACTAGCAATTTAAACCTTATAATATTGCTATTTTATAATATTTGAAGCAATATTAAAAATTTAATGAAAAAAATTAAATATAATTAGCAAAAAATTTTAATAGTATTAAATAATTTAATATAAACCACTTTAAACTATTTATTATTAATAGTATGTATTATTTGCATCAATTTATTTCTTTGTTTCTTTTTTCTACAAAAAGCTATTAAATAATTAAATAAAGTATTTTAATAGTATTTTAATGTATTTAAATATTTGCAGATATAATTACTAGTTTAATGCATCATAGTTTATTTTCATTCAGCTTTAAAGTAAGTTACAGCTGAAATAGATCAAATGTAACCAGACACTTTTTAAACCATTTAATATCACTATTGTATATACTATATGCACAGAATAGAAAAAAAATGTAATAACAACCCTAAAAATAGTTCTACCAAAGAGGTTTATAATGTGCAATTGGGACATTTTGAGCTGAACTAAAAATACACAAGAACAAATCTAAATGTAATTTTCCATTTGAAAAACCCCCACAATCAATAGTTGATTGACACATTTGTTTAAAGCAAAAACAACTTTTAATTGTTCAGTTTCCTCAGCTACATTCAAGTTTGCTCAAATAAAACTGTTCACGATTATGCTTAAACGTTTGACCTTCGAAGAGTCTGAAATCAAAAACAAAATGTGAAAATATAACTGTAATCTCTAAAGAGAAGAGAAAAGGTGACGAGAACGATAATAAAACCTAGGCTGAAGAGTGCGATAGAGTAAGCAAACCGAAGTGAGGAGGGATGCTGAGAGGCTTTGCAGTGAAAGAGACTTTCTAGGGGGTTCCTGTGCTGTGGGGCTGATTGTGTGCCGGGTGGAGGGGGGCATTGTGGGATAGCATGGGACGGAGAAACGGGAGGGAGAGAGGTGTGAGAGAACGAGCAGGTGATTTATAACAACAACAGAAGGCTTCTCTCCCCTCCACCACCACCTCTTCCCTCTCACTGAAGCAAAACAAGGAAATCCATTACAAAAAGGCTCGTGTGATAATGGACTTTGCTCTGTGTATGTATGTATGTGTGTGTGTGTGTGTGTGTGTGTGTGTGCAGAACCAAGACATTGGATATATTTTGGTAATAAAAGTGTAAAGATTTTCTCTGAGATATACAGGTGTGCCCATGAAGCTCCGGTTCGTATGTGTATACAGACACATTTTCAGTCCCCGAGCTCCTTGCCTTTTCGTCCTCACCTCCCTGAGATAAAGACCTCTATTCTACCTCGCCGAACGAGAGATGGTGCTGGCAGGCTCCAGGGAGCAAACAGAGAGAAGGAGAAGTAAATAATAGAGGGATATGGCAGGCAGTAATGGTATGGTGACACTGAAGACCACGTTCTCCACGGCAGGAGGGGCTGCATGCGGGATCTAGCCCGGCTCAGAGTCTCCCTCTGGGGGAGGAGATGGTGTGGAAGAGCCCATGCCTGCTCCTCTCACATTACCCCTTATGTTAAAACCAGTCAGGGGGAAAATTGGGGCCTGCGTGGTCCTCCACAGGCCCACCTGAGCCCACTGAGACAAGGAATGGGGAAGGAGGGGGTACCTACAAGACTCTAAATGCATGAGTAATAAGAGTCATAACCTTGAAAACATGTTGGGCATGAAAGCAGATACATGTTTGTTTGTTTGTTTGTTTGTTTGTTTGTTGTTTGAATGTGATAGCTGTCAACACAGATGTAAGAGAGAGTAGGAAAACTTTGCTGATAAGTTTGAATGGATTTATAGGAATGACTTAATTATTTATATTAAATATAATATGTTGTATCTTCACTTTGGAAATACCCATATAGGGCTCCAAGAATTTAATGGTCTTATTTTTGTTTGTTTTGTTTAGTGGCATTTCTTTGTTGATTTGTTTCATAGTTTGTCTTGTTTAGTTATAATCATTTGCTCTAAGATTGTTTTAGTTTATATTTTTCATTTGTTTGGTGATTTTGTTTGATTTGTTTGGTAAGATGATTTTAGTTTTTTTGTTAGTGAATTCTCTTGTGTTTTGTTTGGTATAACTGCTTTTTTGTTTGGTGGTTTTGTTTGGTTCGTTTAGTTTTTTTCAGTGACTTTGGTAAGTAGTTTTGTTTGGTCAACTTGTTTTAGTTTTTTGTTTTTGTTTTTTAGTCACTTTTCTGTTGTTTTATTTGGTGGTTTGTTTTCTATTGACTGATTTTTTTGTTTGGTGGACTATAAGATAGTTTCTGTTGTTATTTGATTAATTGATTGAAGGCTGTGCTGCAAGACCCTGTAGTACTGAATCTTTTTGTAACATTGAATCACTTTTACTGAGAAGTTTATTTTAAAAAGATTTATGTTCTTTGTGGTTATAAAATGCAGATTAATATATATATATATTTTTTTTAGAAAACTTATATCAGTTTCTTTTTTCATTAATTTTAAATCATTTGTATTAACAGTTAAAAAACGGATTCAATGAACCCGTACTTTGAGTGCTTATTTGGTTTAGTAACATTTAACATTTATTTAACATTTGATGAAAAATTTGGTTTAACAGTTAGCAAACAATGGGATGTCTTAAGAAATGAAATTAAATGTAACCCAATTTATATACTCCCTTTTGAGTACCTTGAATCCTAATGCCAGTTTCTAAATTCTACAGTATCAAAACTAGTTCATTAAATTCTTACAAAGTTATTATGCCCCCTATGTCCAGGTGACATTTGTCTAGACAATTGTTTTTCTTCACTAGCCCATCAGATGGCGCTTGCTTTCAGTCTGGAGGCTGTTCAGGGTGCAGTGGTAAATCACAGATGTTGCCTGTCCCGTCCTTTTGTTTTCCCCCCATTGAGAAGAGAGACCTCAGCTGTTAAAGGAGATTCTTCATTATGGCTTCAATGTTCTTTTGAAAATCATTTCCATTAAAACATTTTTTTTCAAAGCAAGGTACTGAAGCGAAGGTTAAATGAAGTTGAACAACGCACAGGCTCGTCAGGCATTTCTGTGAGCTTCTCAATGACAGATCACTGTGTGGGCAAAAGCTTCTATGTATAAGATGGGGGATGGGAAGTGATTTGGGTAAGGCAGATGTCTCCATGTGTTGCAGGTGCATATGTTTGTTTTTAAGTGTGAATACTGAATACTGAAGAGAGAAAACAAAAAATCCATGGTTCTTACTGATTTTGCCCTCTTTTTAAGTTGGCGACTTCCTCTTGTGTGATGTCACAAAAGCTAATGGTGATGTCATGGAATTTTAATTAATTTAAAAATTTGAATACTCAATGCTAAGCTTTATTGTCCCAAGGTGTTTTCAAACCCAAAATCATTTACTTCTTATAGTCAACCTAATGTTTAGTTAACCCTTCTTTGCTGTTTGAGGGTCATTTTAACCCTGGTAGCTTTAACAGAGATTTACAGCAACTTAACATCAACATTTCTGTCTAGAACTTAATGATATCTTGTATGCTAAAATTAGAAAATGCAATTAGCTTGTTGGTTATTTAAGGTCAATTGTTGGATTGCAAATTGTAACTCTTGGGTCAGTTTGACCATAGTAGGGGTAACAGTTCTACTTCAACTAAAAATAACTTTTCCCCTCTGAAACATGTTGTAATTTTTGATTCAGTGAACCTGAAAGTCAAATTACGTATCAGATATTTGATTAGCACAAAGTGTGTTTTGACAGGCATAGATTCATCAGAACACAGGTATAACTGAGTGTTCATCAAAATGTTTAATGAACCAATTCAGCAGTTAATGAATGAACCAAATATGTTACAAATGGACCAGTTTTAAGACAGAAAAGAAAACATTTTTTTAATTTGAATAAATTGAGCCTCAGTATCTCAGAAAAGGAAGAAACTAAAGCCAACGAAAGGATGAAAATGATGTTACCTTTAAGTACTAGCTCGCTTCTGACCATCAAATGCAGTATGACAGCTTTTACTAATCAGTAAGTCAAAGCAGTAGAAAACCCCTCGGACGAACATCTGCGCTATTGTCGCAATCGTAATATTGAACTCAGGAAACCATATCAACGGAATCAAACCAATGTGATTGGTCAAGATGACCATTGACAATACACATCCTTTGACAGTAGAAACTAAACTGCAAGAGAGGGTCATTTGCACGATGTCTTTCCACCTTTCAGGTCCAAATATTGGTTTGTTCTGGTCCATGACCAGCCGATTAAACCCTCCCTCAGTAACCTACAGCACTAAGGCAGACCAGTTAGGGTGGAATTCCCTCTTGTGTCCATAGCTCAGAGTCTTTCCCATCTCTCTGTCCTACCAAACAGTGTTCTCCCCCATCTCTTGACCAGGATGGGACATGGGGCCGCTGTAACTGGTGTTGTTGGCAAGGGGGAAGGGTGGACTCGGACCCCCTGTGAAGCCACCCTCCCCTTGTGGATTGGGATGGAGAGGTCCGGTCATGCCTGGCTCGGGACTGGGGGTATCTGCGTGGGAGATCATGTCCGTGAACCTTTGGTCGTCTGAGGGGTGGTGAGCGGAGACCGGGCCGCCCTCCAGGGCTCCTGAACCCGAGCTGAGGAGGTAAGGAGACTCGGCTGGAGACTGCGCCTGTGAGGAAGGGGGTCCGTGAGGGAAGAAATCATAGTTGACCACTGGCCCGTAGTAGTCGCCTTGGTATTCTGAGAAGAAAAATAGAGCGCAATCAGTAATGCTTCTGATATTTAAAAGAAAAAGTGCTTTTTAGGTTAAGTACACTGAAAAAAATGGTGTAGAATCAGTTAAATTGCTAGCCAATTTCACAAAGAATTAAAACAAACTGACAAGTAACACCTTGAGTTAAATGTTCAATTTTAAAGTAGAAAAACTGAAAGAGTATATTCTTGTAAAACATACTCAGATATGTTTTGTTTACCATTTTGAAAAATCAGTGTACGTGACATTTAATTAACTCACAATGAATAATACTTTTATTTGATGCCCAATTTCATATTTTTCTCATTCTCCAAAACAATGTGTCAGAATAGTTTGGCTATGACCAAAAAAATGTATTAGGAGAATGTAACAAAGACAATGCTAATGAATGAAAATACTCTAATGGAAGGTGAAGAAAGAGGATATAAATGTGGAAATCGTAGGAGAGTGCAGAGGCATGTTTCTTCATTTTTACTCTCATATCCATCCTCTCGCTCCGTCATACCTTTGCGATTGGCCTATATAATTAGTGCTACAGAAAGTCATTAACATTCCTCCCCAATTCCATTATTTTTTTCCTGCAGTTGTGATACTTTAATGTGCTAATCAATCATCAAAAGACATTTTACTATAAAGAAACGCCACTTGCTCGCTGAGTGATAGATAGGCGAATCACCAATGCCAGACCTCTGGAGATCAGTATGTCTATCTGTTTCCATGTTCTCAAAGCTGGAAATGTATGCTTTTTGAAAGATTTGAAATATGCAATTTTTCAATTAATTGTAGAATGGTTGGTGTCTATATTCTGATTATATTGCTATGTTCACTCATTACAGAAATGAAAACACAGCTCGCATCTCTGCCAAACACCTGTTAGTATGTCACATACCAGGAGTGTGCATGTACAAATCCAATCAAAGTGACCAAGCTGGAATGTTGCACAACAGGTAACGCACACAATTTATTGCTTTCAGGGTCTTGTTAATCAGATTTCTCTGCAGAGTTCTCCAATGAACTCCCCTGGATGCCTGTGTTATATTTCTTATTTTATGCTCTGATGACATAATCATAGTTTTTGGATTCTGTCTTAAATCTCTGAGGGTGATACTGAAGCATCTTAATACCAAAGAGAAACTGCTTGTAAGAGTCTTTGTGCTTTCAAGGCAAGAGGAAAGCCTTGAAGATGCACGTTATGTGTGTGAGAGACAGCTCGTGTTATTGTGTGTAAATGTGTGTTTTAACAAAAAGAACATTCTTTGTGTTTATGTACCTCCATAGTAGCTGTATCCTCCGGGGCCCATTATGTCAGGGTCCTCTAGTCTTCCTCCGAGTGGCCTCATTCTGCGTGGTCCCCTGAAGAAAGCATGTCGTCGAGCACCGAGAGCGCTGAGCTGCTTCATTCTACGTTCTTTAGACCGCCGATTTTGAAACCACACCTACAAGGCAAAGCCACAATTATATACCATGTAATTACAAGACAGAGGTAAGTGAGATGAGATGCACCTCACATGTTTATACATTTCACATTACTCTCCAATTAGAAAACGGGTCATTTCCTACACTTTTCCAGGTGACCTGATGGTTTAGATGAGTAGTGTAAGTAATAACACCATATAAAACAACTAAACAAGATGTTTACTTTCATCATGACCCGTCTTAAGTTGGTTAAAGAGACTTTGTTTCTTCACAAAAGAAGATTTTGAGGTTTTTGTCCATACAATGAAAGTAAATGGGGCCCAAACAACTTTGACCCTGTGAATAGACAAAAACATTTTTTCAAAATATCTTCAAATACTATACAGGTTCGGAATGAAATGAAGGTGACTTTTCCTTATTTCATTTCATTTCATTTCATTTGCAGGAGGAAAATAATAGTCTTAGTGATGTTGATTTAATGGTATTACCATCACATCTGCTTGAAGAAACACACAAACAACTTAATGAGGGAAATTAACACCGCAAATGTTACTGGTCAGTGTTCATCGAAACATTGTAACAGTGCTGTCTAAGCTTTGAAATGTCATTTTATATATATAATAATGTGACCAAATTAACTAAATACCAAGAGGATGTATGGAGCAGCAGTATGAAATATTTACTAAAGTTGGCCTCATTATGACCATCAAAATTACACACACTAATATATATATTAATATATGGGTAGTTGACGTATCAATGTGTCCTATGGTGTGAGAAAAATGTAAAAAACAAACAAACAAAAAAAACCTCTAACATTGAAGATAAACCTCTCTCATGCTATTTGTAACTCTAAGAATGAAGATACATTTTTCTCATGTTATTTGTATAAGTTTTTTCTACATTTTTGCTATGTCACACCATAGAACACAGTCCAATTTTTATTTTTTCAACTACCCACATACATGCATGCATGCATGCATGCATACTACATGAACAAATGTTCTCTTGTTTCATGTTTATATTGCAGCTCAACCTATTAATGAAAGAAACTAACACATAATAACTGATCCTGCCCGGCTTGTTAAATAAGTCTTCTGAACTACAATGCAATAGATTCTCAAGATTTATATTCCTGCGAAAATTAATATGCTGCGATGATTTCACCAGTCCCTCATCTTAGTGCATGCACGCACATAATTTCTGAGACACTGCGGTGCTGACAAGTATCGTTTGATCACGGCGCCGCCAGCTCATTACAAATAGACCTGATATAACAGTGTGTGACACATGCAATATCAGACTCATCACTGTCGAACATTGTTTCAATCTTTTAGTAAGACCAAGGCAATCTGACACACCACTGTGCTGGTGGAACTCAAATATAACCTTTTAGTCAAAAGAAACACAGCCGTGTGCTTCAACAAACACCGCGAGGGCCGTTTTTCACACTGTTGTCAAATAAACTGCTTGCGCAGGAACAGAGCAGAGGATGATGTGAAAATGTCTGACATAAGGTGACATTGTTATGCATGATGGTACAATGTAACACATTCATGCCTGAATCTGCATTGCCACTGCATAATGTATGCTAACAACAGTTAGTCTGCTCTGGAGGCACAATCCTGCCATGTACGAAAGAGAAAAAGAGAGTGAGAGAGACTATATTAGAGAGACAAAACATGTTCTCTACCTAAAACCACTTAAGCATTCCTCTCCATGCTCTGCAAAGGCAACACCTGCTTATTGAGAACAATCGGCTAACTGTTTGGTACATTTTTATGGAAATGTTTTGCCTCCTCCTGAGTGAGCGTTGCTTAGGGATTACACACACATGCTGCTGAACCGGCATGGCTCCGGAGAGCTCCCCGCGCAGAGCGCAATCCACATTGCCTGCAAATGAACGGGGACGTGTGGCAAAGGCCGTCTCCATTTTGGCTCAGAAACAAAGCACTGAGTCTTGCTGGGATTCAGAGAGGGTTGCGATTTCTTGATGATGACAGTGACACGTGAAGATGAGCTGTGTGCTTGAGTTCACAGATATAACCCAGGATAACTTTAGTCATCAGAGATCAAGAATCAAGATCCTTTTGCTTTTTTACTTTTATGTGGACTTCATATGAACATGATGAAAAATCCATGTTAAGATGCTGTATTTTTGCTGAATTTGATCATTTCTTTAGATTTATATTCAAGTTATCCTTGTAATGAATAAATTACTAAATGTTTCAAGGCTAAATACTATGTTTCACTGACAACTGGTGGAAAACTCTCGTTCTCACTAATGGTGTTGACCTTTACCTGCACTTTACAGCATGGTTGTGTTTGTCAGCCAACACCTTTTCAATTAAATTTCACCTCATCAATTATTTGAGCCTTTTAAAAACAGAGTTCTTAAATTTAGTGGAAACCGTTGACTGTAATTGCTGTCACAACAGATTGTCTTTCACATTCATATTTTCTCAGCAGGAACTGACAAGCCTATCATGTAGCTTTTTTTGATCAGGGCCTACTACCTGATAAAAATCCATTAACAACTTTAACTGCTTTACAACTGTGAAAATTCCAACCAATATTTGTATTTTGTCATAATCTATATGTACCAGAACATTACACCACTACAAATATGACAAACCAAGTGTGTGTGTGTGTGTGTGTATAAATAAACTTGCTCATTACCTGTTATATTATTATAGGCCTACTATTATTAACTGGTGTACAATTCCTTCAGATGAACTTCCTGAACAATTTAAATATCTCCTTTTTTCACTTTATATTTTGTAAGGTTTGTTAGCAGGGCATGATCTTCAAATGTCAACCTTGTCAAACCAAACTTTTGTAAAATACAACTTAATTAAAACTTTGGAGAAATAGCCTATCAGCATATAAATTTAATTCTAATAAACATGTGACTGATTTCTATGACAGTAATGGTTGTAGGCCTATGCTGTAACTGTGTTAAATAAATGACCAAAAAAAACAAAAAAAAAACACGTAGCGATATCCTATAAACATAGCCTATATTAGCCTATTTAATATAGTTTGAGGTGAATGGTTGCATTATCTGATAGAACGTTTAAAATCTGAAAGAAATGTAGATATAAAACGGCCTAAATAAAATGACCTAAAAATGGCCTAAATAAATGAGTAAATCCAAATGTATTCTTACCTGTATGACTCGCATGTTGAGGCCTGTCTCCTGCGCGAGCTGCTCGCGGATGTGTCGCGTGGGCTTCGGCGTCGCCACGAACGCGGCTTTCAGAGTCTCGAGCTGTTTGGCCTTGATGGTGGTGCGCGGGCCCCGCCGCTTCGTGCACGAGTTTTGCTCCTCGTTCTCGTTGTTGTTAGTGTCCTTATCTGAGGATGTGGAATTGTCCGTCTCCTTCGTGTCGTCCTGGATCGCATCCGGAAGATCGGGCGATAAACTCCGGTCCGTACATGATGACACTGAAGTATGATGAAGGACCAGCGAGGAACATATTAGACTCATTGCAAAATAAATTTAGTGTTCACTGTAATATACGATCACCACCCTTTTGAGATAGGCCTAACAATAGAAGCTCCAAGTAATAATAAAAATGTGCATTGTCACATCTTTCTTATAGCCTAATGTGTTTTGTGAATATATTAATGGGTGTTAAATATGTATTTAGGCCTACTATAGACACACATTTACACAGTTCTAAACTAATTTAATTTGATAGGCCTGTAAGATTCCATTAATTGTGTGTAAAAGTTTGAAGCACGCACAATTAAGCTGAAACTGATTGTGGGTTTCACGCAAGATCATCAAACATTGGGGCCTTCTTGCTTTAATATGACAGACAAAAAAAAAAAAAGAAACAAAGGAGAAAATAAAACGGGTCTAAACGTGAATCATTTCTGCAAAATATCGGCGGAATTAAGTCTGGTTGTCTCTTGGGACAGGCTGCTGTGCTTGATAACAGCTTGTCATTGTCTGAGAAGCGGGGATAGACGACTACAGACGTTTATCTGACAAGAACGCATGGGCTGAGGAGAATGAGTTATGGACACTTCTCCATAGGTGGACAACACTAAACCAAAAGAGTCAGCTTGCAATGAAAAATGGATTGACTGAATCATATTCACGTACATGAACTATCATGACATCATTTTAAAAGGCCTGCTTTCACTTTTATACTAGAATTCTAAAATACGTTGTTCTTTAAAAAAAAAAAGGCGAGCTTAATTTTGCTCAAATGTAACACTATTTTTGCATGATCAATTAAAAGCCGGTGAGATCTATCCTTATAGTGGCCTTGGCTGGATTTTATTTTTTATTTTTTTCTTACAAATATGCAAGTCATTCAAATCAAGATTACTGTAAAAATAGCACCCCACAAATTTCAAAAGACCATTTGCAGCATTAATGAATCTGAGTGTTGTATGTCCCTTTTAAAGCGACTGGACGAAGCACTCAGTCTCTGTTAAATTAATTGGACTAGCACTGACCCACAAGTGGAGGCGATAATGATGTCATCTGTGTGTTGGGAAACAAACAGCCTGTCCGTGTTTCTGAACACTCGTGAGCATCACAGTCACGGGGACACGGGTAAATAGTGAACCAACACACCTCTGAATCAGGCTAGTCGTTTTCTCTGAATGGATTTTACATTTGAATACAACACACAGGCTCTGTTAATGTGCATTTACATCTTAGAAAGATAAGTAGAGCACGTGAGACAATATATAATGAGTAGACGAGAAACAAACAGACTAATTAAAATGTTTAAAAAAAAAAATGAAAATGTGTATTGATTAATTTAAATGAAAAACGAATGCGCTTTCCTGAATGTAAACAAGAGAAATAGATTCATTTTAAGAAATCTTAATATCTGGTTTAAAACGTACCAAGTTTAAAAAAAAAATACAATCGTATGTATTCGTGTTAGTTAAAAAAAACACATAGGCCTACAGTTGTGTTACTTAATAAATAATGTCATATGGTCTAACCATCAAGTAAAAATGTCTAGCCTAAATATTGTTCTTGGACGCTTAATCGTTATTTTCAAATATTATTTCCTTTATTAATTTCGAGTTTTAAGTGTTTCATTTAAAAGTTCAAAATTAATGTAATGACCTTGACACTGTTATGAGGGTCTAAAGGTGTTCTTTCTATTTTATAGATTTCATATCACATGACAACAAAATGGCTTCCTGCATGCTGGTTATTCCATATTGACATCGATATAATCATGTTTTAAAAATAATTGCTTCACTGCTTTTCAAAAAATAAATAACAATGATAAACTACTTGAGCCAAACTTATTTTTCAGACCCTATTGGATACTTTTGACGTTTTTACTTTTACTTTATGCCACAAAAAATATCTAAATTAATTTCGAAACTGGAATCATGTTAATCAAATCATTTCAAATGAATTGCCGTTTCAATGTAATTTTGAAATAACTTAATAGATTCAGGTAAAAAATGAGCGCCAAGTCATTGACCCATAATTCACACAACTGAGTCAGACTCTTTCAGAGAGATGGAAACCATCTCTCTCTCTCTTTCTCTCTCTCCCCCTCTCTCTCTCTCACACTCACACACACACACTTCTTAAACGCACAGCTCCAGTCGTCTTGCTCACCCGAGTTTAAATTGACCTCTTTGATAGCGCTCGCGCTCGTGTAGTCCTCTTTACACACAAATTTGTTTTCGTCGATGACGTAGAGCTCCTCGCCCGTGGACAGCTGTTTGTTGCACACCATGCACGTGAAACAGTTCAGATGGAACACCTTGCTGCGCGCTCTTCTCACGAGGTCGCTGGGCGAAATGCCCTGCAAGCAGCCCGCGCATTTCGTACCAAACCGCCTGCAGAGGGACACAGAGATGAAATACAGAACAATATTTTATATAGGCTATATAAAAAAGAATAACCGCAGCATGTTAAGCCTAATGGTCAGCACAAAGGTTACGTCATGGACATTGTTGATATTGCACTCCAGTAGCTAGACTACATACTGTGCCAATAATTGTTTATTTTACAGACACTCAAACGGGGACTGTAAAGGACCATACTGAATACCGAAAAGCATTCTGCAATTTATTTTCCATTCTAAGTACATGTATATCCTGTGTATTGTGTAGTATGTGTATTTTGTATAATATGCAATAAGTAAATTGTCAGTTCTTTATATCTTGAATATTATCATATTATGCCACTAAAATTACTGCAATACCGGTGGAGCACGCACACACGATTTTCACTCACTGTCAGCTGACAGTGATTTGAAAATTATATTATTATAAAATAATAATGTAGGCTAAATTTAACAATAATTTTAAATCATTTATATGGAAAAAAAGATATTTAATATTTATAACGGGCATTAGCATTTTAATAAACCATGCCATAATTCTGAAGGAATTTGGCAGTATGCTAAAAAAAAAAAAAAAAAGTCAGTGAAATTGTGGAATTAGGCAAGATACCAAAACCTAATTTTAGGTGTTAAACACAAACTCAAGTCTGTTCACCTATAATATTAATATCTTGATGATTGTGAGTTGTCGTTAAAATAAAAATGGAAGTACATTTTTGAATTTCTACAAATACAAAACTTGAGTTTCTTACATTTATCCATTCATCCTCTATGAATTGAGAGCTAATCCGCCATTTAGAGTTTGTTGTTCCTTTTCTGATTTGTTAATCTGCGCCTACAGTTTTTTCCTCGAAGGGAGAAATAATACAGTTCGTGTAGTTTGTTCAATTCATATTTCAATGACAATGAGACGAGAAAGACAAGGTATACAGGCCGGTCTTGGTTGTGAGGCAAGTCAAGCGCACTACTCCCTTCTGTTTCTCCCCTCGGGTTTATTTTAACACTAATGTACTAAATCTTCCCCCATTTGTTATGGTATCGAGTCGCTCTCCCGCTTTTCAAATGCATCTCTCCCAGTGAAAGGCCATAACACTACTTGCACAACAAATGGACGCATTACGGGTGATTACTGTTTCGCCCCACTAATGGCTCCACATTCAAGCGCAGAGCTGGATGGGCCCCATAGAACGTGATGGTCAAGGCCGTTTGGGATAACAATGGCACATATGAAAGCTTAAACACTGGATGACATTAAATAGCTCAGAGAAATGTAAACTAGAAGAAAACCTGACAGAACACATTTAGCGATATTAAGGACTAATATAAGTAAATAAGCGGCCTGTTCTGAGACTACAACAATATCATTACAGGTACGCAACACAGGTGTCTTGAAACCGTGTTGTTTGGGTTCTAATCTTTTAGGAATTTAGTGCATATTTTATTGATGTACTTTTTTATTTAAAGAACTTAATGTTTAGGAATTTAGCTAGGCTGCTGTTTAGAATATTTCACCGAGACTAATATAATTATTTTTAAACGCTCATTTTATTAAATCGATTCTGAATTCTTAACCTCACATTTAAATTATCTTTGCAATTTTATCTATCAATTTAGAAGTTAACTGGATTTAAATGATATATTTCCTGCATATTAAAAATAAGTCCTATTCGCTGGAATTTTCGTTTATATTTCTGGATAGATGTGAAGAAAAAAACACAGAAGTCAGTTTTGTTTAATATTAGTTATCCAATGGCCTACCAGGGTTCAAATGCGCAAAATAATAACATGTTTTCGGGTAAAATAAACAATTACTTCACTAACAGATATTTTTCCCACAATCATGTGCACAAAGGTCTTCAAGAGGAATTCTCACGCCGAAAGCGTGTGAATAGCCTACAATAAGCAATGAATGGCTCATCAATCAAAAGCTATTAATGAACAACGGAGGATCAAAGGTTTAACAGTACATTACACATTTTAGGTAGGTTAATCCACAAAATGAGCCTCATCCACATAAGAGGAAAACAAGGGTAGGTAAATCCTACATGACACATTCTTCAAATGAGGATTAGTCCAGAAGTTTGACGAGGTGAGGCAGCCCGAATGCAAGCAGCTTCAGATCTTACCTGAAGAAGTCAATTTTGCAATAGAGCTTTCCATCCCTGGAGAAACATTTTTCGGTCAGGTTGCAGTTACACTCGCAGCACTGGACACGCGAGCGTGCCATGCGCGGTCGAGAACGTTCAAGAGGAACCGATCGAGAATGGGCCTCTCGCACCCCGCGCAGTGCACCATCATTCCGCCCTGGAGGGGACCGAGAGCCGACCTTCCCAAACGGGCACCGCGCCTCGGATTGGGGCCACACGAATCGGTGCGGAGCAACGTCTTGGCTTCCTGAAGAGGGAGGCAACAGCAGAGCAAATGTTCCGTCTTGAGAACGTGTCTCCACCACGCCTAGAGGTAAACACTCCGGACGTGATTGTAATGCATTATACCTGTCGGCATCCAGCAATCCACGGAATCAGAAAATAAATCTATTCCTTGCAGAGAGTTTGCTAACAACAAAGCTTCTCCAAGTTTTCCTCCTGGTTTGGTTTTGTGCTCTTGATCCACCTGCCTGTGTCCACTCACCTCACCGACACTTTTTTGCATCACTCTGTTCCAGTTCGCGGGAGCCTCTCGCATCCGTATTCAGATTTGATGACGTTTTCCTTGTACTAACGCCGCGGTGGCCAATAGCGGACAAGTTGCCATGGCAACGGCTTTAAATATTGGTACTCTCAGATTGCTTCCAAAGTTCTACCTTGTGTTTGGTAAAACGACTATAAAGGCTGAGGGTGGTAAAGCTAATTATTTCTTCGACGTACTATTTTTTTTTTGTTCCTACCGAATTTGAACTCGACAGGTAAAATCACAAAATGTGCTATGTGTATTTAGTTAGAAGGCTTGCGTTTTTGGCCTCACTTGGATTCTGGACAGCACATTTGGACGGGAAGACGATGTTGGATTTCTTCATAGACTTTTGAGATGATTTGACTTGTGTAATTAGTGCAGCATTTGAGACTTAAATCTAGTCGCAACCACAAGGTAATTAATTGTTAGAATGGTCGATAAATAGAGACAAATTTATAGACGTAAAGTTTGCACGTCTTTTGCATGATTTCTAAAGAAAATAAGTGTAGAAAATCCAAATAGCCATCGCTGCGTCTTAATTCTGAAGGAGTGATCTGTGCGCGCGGTGGGGGATCCCGTTCTTTTCTCATGCATAAAGCTATTTACAGGGAAATGCACTGGATTAAGATACTGGCTCGCATCAATAGAGAGTACCGGATCGCCCAGCGGTTTGACAAAGTAGCCACAAATCGAAGGGATTTTAAATATTTACCCAGGTAATCATTTTGTTAGCTGTGGAAATGCAAACATTACGTACACTCTAATTTATTCGAGTGAATTAGAGACTGAATTCACAATCTTAAGCAGCTTTTTAACATTTAGCGGAAATAAATATGTACTGTTAAAATTTAAACCTAATTTACATTCTGCTGCGTGTATGTCAACACGGAATTCACAAGATATAATTCAATTCAATTAAAAGAAAAAACAACTAAAATATCAGCGTACGATTTTTTAAAATTATTATTGTTAGCCAATGAAATGTTTGCCCACATTCCCTTATGCATTAGCGTTACATATTGTGCGGTAATATCATTGCGGCACATTGTCAGAGAGCTGTGTTTTCACGGGTTCTGAAAGCCACAAGCATGTCTGATCACTGGAATAAATCCGGATCAGGCCACCCGTGGTCTGTCTATCTGCTTCCCTCTCTCCATGTAAACAATAGCGCGTAGTTTACAGTTGTGTTAGTGTATCGGATTAGAACGCGAACGTAAACACCATAACCAATGCTCTGACAAATTTTAAATAAAATATGTCTGGCGCTATTTAAAACAACAAAACTCAATATAATAATAATAATAATAATAAATTTAATTTCCATTATTATGATGATTGTAAACTTTTTAGAATTGGGTTTCACACAAAATAAAATATTTTATAGGTTAAATGAATAAAGACTTTATCTATCTATCTGTCTATCTATCTATCTATCTATCTATCTATAATCTCCTGGAATTAATAATCCTTTTACAACATGCAGGGCTTAAGCAGTGACTAAATAGCGTTTGGTAATATTTGGAGTCAGGGGATGCCGGTGGTATGCTGGAAAAAGGAGGTAAGAGGCGAGTTTCGGGACCCCGCTGTTCTTGGCAGGCAACAACAGCAACAGCAGTTTGGCTTCGCTTACATTTTCTAATCCCTTCGCGATGCGCTATTTATTTTTCACTAAGTATTGTTTTGTTGACTTCCCATTTAAGAAATCCTCAGTTTCCCCCTGACGGTACCCTCCGCGAATAAGCAAATATGGAGGTGAAATGCAGCCTAGATACTTCCAGTCATTTGCATATTTTTAAATAGCTAAATGCTAAAATTAAAGGTGCCATCTGTTTACAATCGCCCTGACAGAAGAGCCATTAACAGGCTGGCCTAACCTTGTCGAGTCTTTTTGGTTAAATAGCGAATCAGCCCACAGCTTGTGCGTACACACATATGACTATGTGAACAACTCATTAAAAGCTGCTTTTAAATGATACAGAACCATCCCACTTGCATCATATACGAACCAACACGTTATCATTTGATGCATAGGAAAGTTAACATTTGGGACTGGAAACTGTTATTGAGAGCCGCCGTCTACGTCTAATCAATAGGCTACAGTGCTATGAAGCTCTAGAGAAAGGGCCCAAGGTCTTCAATACAAACAAACGCTAGTGGAACGCGCAGAGGCACCTGTGCAGATGCAGGAACTGTCCAGGGTGCTGAAAACAGCGGGAGGGATTTGTGCTCGCTCGCAGTGACTAGTACATCCAAGTCAGTGTGTGAATTATACAATGACTTCCAGGAGGGATGGATATTATAAACCAATTTCGATATTTTAAAAGCATTTTTCTTAATTAAAATGAATGGCGCACTGTTTCTATAGTTACCTCTGGGAATGGGTCTTCTGTTGGTTTGCATCAATGGAATACTCTTTGTGAGAATTACTGCAACGTTTGGAAACGCTGTCGAATGAAAAAGAACGCGGAAAAAAACAATATGTACTTTTACTACGCCCCCCCCCCCCCCCCCAACCGACTTCTTGATTTTACTTCCGGTTGTTGCATATTGTTCGTAAAAAAAAAAGTTTCATTTATATTTGGTCATTATTATGGCATATATGAACACAAATAGACTGTAATTATCAAATATTATTATATATTAACATATTAGCCCCTCTCCTAAACATCTGGTAAGCCATTCATTTAATCCACTTTAAGATACACTAAGACTTAAATCATTCAACACCAGACCCCAAGTTTAATAAAAATAGTTATGGATTATTCAATGAGTGGGTAGTGATTCTTGTATTTACTTCTGTCTCATTTTCTTAATCATGTTCAACTTTAAATTCACCTAACTGATTAAAATGTAAGAGGCAGAGTCAGAAAAGTCGACACAAAAAGCCTGTTTCATTACTGTTCAATTCAGTGTCAACATAATTACATTAAATAATCAGTATTTTGATGATCAGCATCAAATCTACAATTTTTGCTGGCAATGCACATTGGCATATAACATTATGTACAAAAGAAGAAAGAACAAATGAAATATTTAATGCATTTACACTTAAATGCAGCAAGCTTTGCAAAGCTCCATAAACTGAAAGAGCAGAGCATATGTGATTCATTTAAAGGCAAATGTCCTTATTATATCGGTCTCAAAGGCTTTGGGTGTCTATCAAAGATATCATACAAGTGTGATCTCTCGAGTTTTGCATAAATGGGACATGAATACATGCATAGTAGATAAAACGCCTCAGTGTTCTTTGTGTAATTTACAGACAGAAGTGTTTAGAGGGCCTAATTTGTGCACGCTTTATTTAGTGGACATTTCCACATATACACACAAACCATTAACATTAATGAAAACACACAGAAGGAGAAAGAGAGAGAACATAAAGACACATATTTCTCAATGTATTTTATAAATATCAATACACTCTTAAAAATAAAGGTTCTTTATTGGCATCAGTGCTTCCATAAGAACTTTTAACAACCACAGAATCTTTCCATTCTACAAATGGTTGTTTATTCTTTATATTAAGAACTGTTCACTGAAAGTTTCTTTGGTGAATGGTTCTTCTGACACTCCCTTGTGGAACATTTATTTTTAAAAGTGTATATTCCAAAACTGAAAATACACTGAATGTTCTAAATTATATTAATTATTTTATTTTAAATATTAATATTCTTAACTAAATATTACAAGTATTAAAACTTATGCAAAGCAAAAGATACACAGAAGGAAAGGCATAAATGTAAATAGACAAAAGGACATGAGAGGCACGAACGTACACACTTTGAAATGAGCTCCACTCAAAACACGTCTCCCTGGAGACATTGCAGTGAGTGGCACACCTTCACTTGCCCTGCACAGACTTTCATTCTCACTGCCAGAACTAGCCTGGAGGGGCCAAGCCATCTCAGCATGTTTTCTCCGCCGCACCACAATCCACCCAGTCAACCGCACACACAGGCAGGCAGACAGACACACTCTCGGCCCAAAGTGCCATTAGTCTTGAAAGGTAGGAGAAGGGAGAAGAGGTGAACAGGCATCTCAAGCATTCCGATTTGCGAACCCCCCCTCCTGTATCCATCCACCAAAGGGGTACATGACTCCCCAGGGCTGAGGCAGCATGGCTGGGGTAGGCCTGGAGGGGGCTGCGAGCCGGGATGCGGTTGTGGGGGTCGGTCAGTGTGATGGATGGTTGATTGGTAGCTGTCCCAGGGGCCTCCCTCTCTCTCACCTCTGGCGCTGGGAATTAAAAGGCAGTTTGTCTCTAGCGAGTCCTCAGCTGCTGAAAGCAGCCCGGCAATTTCACAGAGATCAGAGAGGGCATTACTGCTGCCTGTCAGGGGAGCCGTCACACAGCCGGACACCACAGGGTGGGGTGGTGAAGGGGGGCCGACTCTTACAGGCATGTACACGCGTGCTAATTTTCACGTAGAAAAACATGTGAATGCATATGAGGCTGTGTATCTGTGGAATAAGACTTCTCTGAAGAGCTGATCTGTCTGAGTGGAGTAGGTGCAGACACACACACACACACTTGCATTCTCACAGGGCCTTTTATCGACAGCCCTGTCCATCTCACTTATCTGTTCTAATCAAAGCTCTCTCCATTAACACCCAAACTAC
>JAFVLL020021282.1:0-27761 GCA_021397915.2 Tor tambroides
GGCTCTTTGTGTGCTTGAGTTAAGTATGAAAACCTGAAGGGGTTTTGAAGGGACCATTGTTGGCCTGGATCTGGTCCACTGAAGCACATAGTTAACGTTCTATGTCATCAGCCTTCCTTTGCCAGAGGCTCTATTGAGGTTTTAACCTTATGGACAAGAGGACACAACTGATGACTTTAGCGACTGAGGTCACACTCGGAGGGTTTGCTTTCTATCCAAGGACTGTGTGCTATCATTTGTTTTCACTTGAAGATGTGGAGATGTTCCTAAGTGTACATGTGAAATTGATTTTCTCTTTGTTTTTTGTTTTTTCTTCTTTTTTTCTGCTCTCTTTTGTTCTGCTCTTCACAATGCACATCAGCAAGCTGTGGAGGATTTGCTGGAGGACGAGGAGGAAGACTTTGACAGAGATGACAAGGTAATTATCGGTGCCACTCACAAACATGTATTCCAACACAGATGTATATTTAATGCTCAAACGCTCTTCTCTAAAGTGAAATGCAATGAAAATGTATTAGTTATTATGTTTGACCTCACTCAAATACCAGTTGGTCATTGTTTTTTTTCTTGTTTTCTTTAATGCTTTCAGCCACATTTCATAGAGTCAAAGTCCACAGCTAGTCTGTCAGGGTCTGAAGTCTACAGAGTTGCAGTACATGTTGCCTTTTTACCCAGAAAAAAGGGGAACCACCTAGGCATAAATAAACTTGGCTTCAGGGGCTCTATGTTGAGCTTCTGATATTTCTCAAAGCCTTTGAAGTGCAATTAATAGCATTCAAATGACCCCAAGCCAAATGCCCCAGTAGCTTTTGTGAGGAAGCATTTTAATATTTCTGAGCAGGCAGAATCATGTTATTGCCTGCCAAAATATCAACATTATGTGCTTTTAGCACTTTGTCTGGAAATGGGACAAGAATGTCAACAAGAACATTTTTTGAACAGTGTACACTTAAGATGAAAACATAACCTTTGTCATCTTACTGACATTTCTCCTTAGTGGATTTTCAAAGAGCATGAAGTGTACATACAGTCTGTATGTAGAAGAATGAACTGAATATCAAGGATCTGTTGTTCTTTATGTTAGATTAGCTTCAGTTGAGAGGTTGGAAGGTTGAAAGGGCTATTTGTCCTCTCTTTGTCCTTTCTCCTTCTCATTTACATAGGTTTACATAGTTTTGTTTTGTTTTACTTTGAATTATTAGACTAGCTTGGGACAACTACAGTTCAGGTATTATTAAAGTACTAAAAAATTACTAAATGTATGTTTCTTTTTTTTTCTTTTTTTATCAACACAAGTTACTCAAAACATTTTAATATTAATTATTAAATGTCTATGAATTAAGAATTTTGTTGTACCATAACTATTTAAAATTTGATGGTAACATTCTCAATGCTTCATAATACACAGTCTTGTATTTTTGTCTTTTTTAGCAACTTTCATGTACTGTTTTTTGCTCTTGAACAATATTTATATGATTAATTTGTTGGATGGTCAGTGTTGCGCTCTATTAAAACATTTATCTGGAACAAAAACGAATTAGGTTGACAGTTAAATTGAAATGGTGAACAGAAGCATTTCAGTAAATATTTATCTTAAAATGGTGAATCATTTATTTGATCAATTAACTCTGTATTTGTAATAACGTATTTGTTAATATTGTTAATTTCATTAAAATGAATCAGAATTACCTAGATGACAGAGGCCTCACAAAAGCAATGTGATGAAAAATACAATGATGCAGAATTATGTCAGGTTACAACACTTATAGTAATAGACGCTAATAGAAAAAGTAGCGTGTTACTTTAAAAGCTACACTATTTATAAATGAGCTGAAATGCTGCCATACTTTCAGTTTCTCCTCAACACTAGTTTGCATTTCTTCTTTTCCCCCACCTACGTCTCTTTACTTTCTTCTCCATGTCAGTTTGTTGATGACCTCACATTCTCATTACCGCCTCTGTTTGTTCAAGCAGTAAAATACTGAGATCACATCAGGGAAGGCCCACTTTTACTGGATGAAGGAAGGGAAAAAAATGGATAAATGTGCCAAGGCCTCATTTTAATTGAACCTGAAGCATATGTTGCAAGTATGCGCAATATGTCCCAGATGTTTAGGCCAGGCCTAGTCTTCAGCTCTTCCTTAGTCTCCACTAGGAAGCTATTAGCTGGATAACCTTTGCTCCAGGGGCTAAATGGGGTATTACATGGCAGGCACCTGTTTTGCATTGGACTGGGGACCTCTTGCAGGCGTAGAATGAGCCAAGACATGTGTTCTTACTTAACAAACTGTTTCGTGATAGTTAAAAGTGTCTTTCTTCAGACTCACTGCAGATATTAGTCAATTACTCTTAATGAAAGTCCAAAGTCAAGGCTAATTGATGGAGACGGCTCAGTTGTTTTGCCCAAGTAGGCAATTGGTTCCAAAACAAGAAAAAGGGGGGGAGAAAAAGAGAGGAAAGATCAGGTGAAAGCAAGGTTAGTGCAGGTGACACTGTAAAAGTGTTTTAAAATAGGGGGTTTTTGCCGTGCACCTGGTTATGTGAAATCAAGTCAGTGTTGAGGAAGCTGCTTTGAAAGTCATAATTTAAAGACGTTCAACTACAGTCAAGCTTTTCCCTTTTAACATAGTAGTTTGCTACTCTGCAAGGTTCTAATAAAAGCTTACTGCATTGAAATTGTTTATAGTTTTGTCATTTTACTTGTTAGATAAAAAAATAGTAGAAATCTACACAATAAAAATAAAAATCAACACTTTATCCACTAAATTAACATTAGCAATTAACAACATTATTTACCTCAGTACGTTCACTAAAACAAATTAAAATTTTAAGAGCATTGAGATGTGAAATGCCTCAAGCACAACCATGACCTCTTCAATAAGCCAGTTTCTTCAAAGTGCAAAAATTCAAGCAAGCAGGAATTCCTGTTGCTACTTTCAGACTGACGTCAGCGGAAAAAGTACAATAATTTCTGAGTAAGAGCAGTTATTACATTTAGATGGAAGATTATGAAGACACGCAGTTCTTTTTATAAAGTACACCAATACATCTCTACAATAAGAGCAGAAATGAGAAAGTAAATAGGATCAATTTGGATGTCATGTTAACCCCAAATGATTTAGCTTTAGCCTAGCAAGCTACAGTTTCAACGTACCTTCTCCATTACTTTTTTGTGACCATGAATTTTGTGGTTAAATACAATTTGGATGGCCATGTATGCAAAAGCATGCTGAGTACATCAACTGTGTAAACCATATGCTTGTCACACACTTCTCCTTTTTTCTTTGCCAGGCTAGTGCCGGTGTGTGTGCATGTGAATGTGTACATGTGTGTTTACAGTGCTGAATAGCTCTCTGGAGAGCTCGCCGACTCCACCAAATTCGTCAGCAACCCTGGCAATAACAGCCAAAATATTTTAACACCTGCTCTGCCAAACACATGTAAACACACAGGCAGAATGGCAGGTAATTATCCAGGTGATAATGAATGTGCCTCACATTGTTAAACCTCTTTCAGATATGCTAGTGTGGAATTAGGGAGTAGCATCGGGTACGCTACAATAGCGTGCCTAACGCTCCGCTTGTGCCACAGCTGTCTCGCACTTGTGTGCACCCACTTTCCCAAAGAAAGTTTGCAAAGGATTGGTATTTTCATTACCCTTCATTATTTTTATGCAGCTAATCCTCACCTGTCATAAAGCAGATGCTGGAAGGCCTAGTCTTTCTTGCTCTGATAATATTTTGAGATGTACTGTGGTGTTGTTTTTAATGGAATAGTTCACCTAAAAATGATAATTCTGTCATCATTTACTCTTCCTCGTGTCATTACAAACCTGTAGGACTTGCTTTATTCTGTGAAACGTGAAAGGAGAAATTTTGAACAATGTGCCGGTCACACTTTCTATGCATTTAAGATGGATTTTTAGCTTTACAAAGATGCTTAAAGGGATGGTTCACCCAAAAATAAAAATTCTGTCATTAATTAGGTCTGTCGTGAACGTGTGCTGAAGACTGACACGGAAGAGAAGAAATATGCATAAAGTTGTTATTTTTGTTTTCTTTGCGCACAAAAAGTATTCTAGTAGCTTCATAAAATTAAGGTTGAACCACTGATGTCACATGGACTATTTTAACAATGTCCTTGCTACTTTTCTGGGCCTTGAACATGGTAGTTGTGTTGCTGTCTATGGAGGGTCAGAAAACTCTCGGATTTCATCAAAAATATCTTAATTTATTTTCTGATTAACAAAGGTCTTACGGGTTTGGAACGACATGAGGGTGAGTAATTAATGGCAGAATTTAAATTTTTGGGTGAACTATCTCTTTAACCACCATAAAAAGTATCATAAAAATGGTTCATATGACTCATTTGCTATAGTCCAAGTCTTCTAAAGCAATACACAAATCGTTTATGTCAAAAACAGACCAGAAATGAAGTCATTATTCACCGATAAACTATTGTGACCAGTCAGTGAGTTGAACTCAAGAACCAAATCAGTCAGATTTGTGAACGACTCATTCACAAAGATTTTGTTAACTGGATCAACACATTATTTGAAAAGATTTGATTGATCCACAAACCAGATATAACTACTACTGCACTTTCAGGAATTTCAGTGATAAACAAACATTTCAATGTGTTTCTTTCACAAACACATTGTATAGCATTGGAATATAGTGCTGAAGTTGTAAGGACCACTTTTATGGTGCTGTTTTGTCTCTTTGAAGATTAAAAGCTCCAGTTTGCATTCATTTTAACTGCATGGAAAAGAGCAGCCTGGAAATTTTCACAAAACATCTAATTTTGTCTTCCATAGAAGAAAGAGATGACATGAGAGTGAATAAATGACAATTTTTTTTTTGTATTTTTATGTATTTTTAGTAACATTCACTACAGTGTTAAATTCACTGTCTGTTCGTTATTCCAACAAGTTTTTTTTTTTTTTTTTGCACATGCTAATTGATGGTACAGCTATTTCGGTGATGTCATTAGAACCGGTGTTGTGCGGACATGTGTCCGGAGTGGAGTACGGAGGGATAATCAGCGCTAGTGCTCCGTCTAAGAAGCAGCCAGGATGATAGCGGCAGTGTCTCCAGGGAGCGAAAGAGAGAGGGTGAAAGAGTGCTGAGATTAGGAGTGTACGCATGGCTGGGCACTGGAGTAATGGTCCTGCACATACACACACACAGCCTGAGGAGGAGCCGCCCCAGATAAGATACACACTGCAATCATGTCATGCTCACAGGCTTACCACAACTCACGCACGCCTCCTTACATGCCCAACAGCTGTTAGGAAGTGTGCGTGATTGTGCTGCCTGCTCGACTGGATATTAAAGATGGCATGTAACCGTATGCTGTACATCTTCTAAATAAACAAGCATTCAATATGAATGTGAAGCAAAACAGTGACAGAGAATAAGAGAAAAAACAGGATATCGCTGGGTGGTTGGCTTGTCGGTTTTCATGAAAGTATCTGTTTTATGAATTAATAAAGCTGAATGTAGCTTTTAGGCTAGAAATATACTGTGCAAAAATGCAAATGCAGACACTTGGCCCACACTGTCAAGCGTGCAGGCGAACTGTGGTGGTTAGAAACTTTAGAACTCAAGGGGACAGTGAAGTTAACTTTAAATACCTGTGTCATAGGATGTTATGTGATTATAGTTCAGGTAGCTTCGGTTGAAGAGTATGTGCATTACCATTCAAAAGTTTGGGGTCGGTAAGTTTTTCTTTTTCTTTTTTTTAATGTCTCTTAGAGCTCACCAAGGCTGCATTTATTTGATCAAAAATACAGTAAAAACAGTAATATTGTGAAAAATTACAATTAAGGTTTGACTATTTTAAACTGAAAATTATTTCTGTAATGTCAAAGCTGAAATTTCAGCAGACATTTCAGTCTTCAGTGTCACATCATCCTTCAGAAATCATTCTAATATGCATTTCCTAGTCCAAAAAAAAAAAAAAAAAACTTACTGACTCCTAACTTTTGAACAGTAGTGTGCTGTTGTTTTGACAGGGTTGGGAGATATTTTCTAGATTCATGTTTCATCACACTTTCCAGCTGTCATTGTTCAAAAATTCCTTAGATTGCATAATTAACATATAGTGAATAAACTAAAAATTAAACTGAAAAATAAAAATCATATTAAATTTCATATTAATTCCCTCAGTTATCTAAATATTTTTGACAGTAACTGTAAATTGATTACCAGCTATTTAATGTTAACTTACTTATATTACTTATATTTTGTATTTTAAGTGTAACATTGCAGATCTAATGTATTACTGTATATAGTGCATTTATATATACAGAGTTAAAGATAAAATGACCTCTAAGCAAAAGAAATAAACGTCTTCTGTGTAAAAGGAAAAAAAAATGAGCAAGAGAAATAAAATGAGGAAATTAAATAAAATATCTTGTTTCTTCTGTTTCTCTCTTTCTCTCTCTTTTTGGACTTGACCTTGTTTTAAGAGTTTAGCCTACCCTTACCTACTCTCTCCACCACACTGCTGCCACTTTAGCAGGTAGAAATGGAAAACTAACCTCTCTGCACTGTGAAACACTGATAATTTGATCCCTATTCATGCACATTTATGTCCGCTAGAATCTAGCATTACAAGCGAGCCTTATCTGTAGATAACACGCAGAGGGTTAAATCCAGCCGAGCGGAGGCAGGGGGTTGATCTGGGCGATAGCTACATGGCAGTATGTAATTGGACTAAAGAGTGTGCTAGGGATTATTTTTATTACTTTGAAAATCTGTGACTGAAAACTTGTTCTGGGGCTATTGAGCTTGTGATATGCGATGCGTATCCTCAGGTAACATGGCTTTCTTCAGTGCAAAGGAGAATACACAGAGAAAGAGAGAATGTTTGTGCATCTCTGGCTCCTTTTCTTCTCAGCGCCTCTAAAAGATGAAAAGCTTCATGCTGTAAAAGATGCTTTTGACTTTTTTTCTTGGCTTTTTTCCCTTTTCTTCTTATTTAGGGGAGAGATGCTCCTAGGAACTGCATTTTAATCATGTTTGGCTAATAAAGAGAGATTAGAAAATCCTTCACACACACTCAGGGCATTGTCTTGCTGTGTAAAATAGCTTCTCTTTTTTGCCTTTACATCAGGTGGATTTTTTCCCCCCTCTCTCTCAAGGGTCCTAAACCATCTTAGTAGCCATCAATGTTTTTTTGTCTAACTATTTTCCTTTTGTAGCCCTGCTTTAAAAAGATCTCAATTTATTCTGGTCCACAAGGTGCCGGGCTCAGTCCCCTCCCAGGATGGCCGGCTGCCGGAAAGCCATATCCTTGCGGATATTTTGGCTTCCTGGCACTTTGAGTGGATACGCGTGATGGTGGTAAGTGTGGTCCGTATGTCCCCGTGTCTCACTTCTATGGCTCATCGTCTGTCACGCCAAGCAGGGTTGTGTGTCGCTCCCTTTCACCTCTCACTTTGTTCTCAGTTGTCACTTTTCCTTCTTTATCTACAAGAATAGCCTGGTGATCGGTGCTTAGTTATTTGTTGGACTCTGCAATAGCTGGAAACTTCCTACACTTCATAAAATGGGTTGGGTGCTAATGCTAGGTCATCTAAATACAGCAACATGCTCGGTAGAAAGTAATTTTGGGTTTGGGGTTTCTCCATTGTTTTGGCTTAAAGGTAGTACTGTGTTTTACTAACCGTGTGTCTACAAGCATTCAGGGTGCACTGGGGCATACATGTTTGTGCTGTCACTAACCTTTTTCAAACTAGCCAGTTAAGCCCAACATGGCTTACTCGATGACGTCACTCAGAGAAACTCATTTGCAGCTCAGCTCACGATAAAGAAACACCGAACCTGTGCTGTATAGACAAGGAAAGCTGCTTCCAAGAAGAGGGTTTATGAATGAATTATGAGGGTGTATTGATGTTTGTCTCCGAAGTGGAGGAATGCCATTGCCATTTATATTCTTTTGAGAAGCGCATCCCTCAAGGAAACTTTTGAAATTGAGAACGTCTACATGCACTCACTATAGATGGCATCTCAGCACATTTATAAGTAATAGAAAACTGGGTGTCATTTTGAACTATCTAGTGTAATGGGGCACTAAATTTAAGAGGTAAATAATTAAAAGCCATGTTACGTTCTAGGGATGGGTCATGATGGTTACCTAGTTTATTAGTAAGGACCACGAAGTTATCTGGATTTTAATATATATTTCATATATATGTTGGATATTTTTGGCAGCAATGCATTAATTAGGATGCTAACAGATTAAAGGAATAGTTATGTTACATAAATGAATTAATTCTGTGATTATTTACTCACCCCATCTTGTTCCTAACCTATGTTATTTTAATAAATATTTTATTTTATAAGTTAATTTATTTTTATGTTTTTTCTATTTAATTTAATTTAATAAAATTAAATTAAAACTGTTCAGGGCAGTATAGAGAATTGACAAGAATCAAAGTGGGTGAGACTGGGAAAGGACCACAAGCTGAGACTTGAACTTGGGTTGCTGAAAACGCATCTGTTCTGCAAGTCGGTGAACTGCCCACAAGGCCATATTCTCTGACACAGATGATATTTTAAAGTACTGTTTTGTATATCTTTTCCCCCTGAGAAAGATGTTCGAATGTGAACTGAGGACAAGCCTAATTATACAGCATGTTTGTTGTTGACCACTTACTGTCTAGTTCACTTTGAAAATGAGTAGTTGTGTACATCCATGGTGGCTATATTCGTTTGCCTGTTGGTGCCCAGCTTGATGATGTTCCCCAGTTTGACGGCCTCATTTTTGTGAGATGGAGAGGGCAGGGGCGAATCCAGTGCAGTGGCGGGTGGAGCTAATTGTGCTCCATTCATCATCAGGTGGCATCCAGGGACCCAGAGAGGACAGGGCAAGGAGAGCAGGGGGAACACAAGCGATCTGAGGTGAGGAGGGGGGGGTGGGGGTCGCTCCAGGGGTGAGGGGCATCATCAGAGAGGCTGGAGAACAGGGGCAACTATCAGGTTGACCTTGGGGCTGATGAAGTGCCTTGCCCGCTGGGTGCGGAGGCCTGGGGAGTAATGGCGAAGGTGAACCCGGCTCTCCAGCGGATCCATTAGAGCCTAATGCTGTTGTTTTTAGCAGGGAGCGGTGGGAAGCAGAGGTCGGACGTAAAATAAAGCTTATTCTCCCAGTTTACGATGTTATTCATCTGCATGTCATGGCACAGGGACGTACCGGGAGCGCAGGGCAATGGGGCATTGGTGTGGAAACGGTTATATTACAGTGTTTTTTGTTTTGTTTTTTTGGCTCCTTAAAACTGAGGGTGCTTAGCATAACTAGAGCCTTTCTTTTGTGTGTGATCAGAGAGAGCTAATGTTGGAAAGGTCGAAGTAGAGGTTGATTATATATCGTTAAGAGTGCAGCGTATCTGTTTAATTGCTACAATTCACAGTAAACTAGTACCTTTATATGTGACCCTGGACCACAAAACCAGTCGTAAGGGTCCACTTTTTAAAAAATGACATTTAGACATCATCTGAAAATAAATAAGCTTTCCATTGATGTATGGTTTGTTAGGATATGACAATATTTGGCCAAGATACAACTATTTGAAAATCTGGAATCTGAGGGTGCAAAAAAATCTAAATACTGAGAAAATCGCCTTTAAAGTTGTCCAAATGAAGTGCTTAGCAATGCATATTACTAATCAAAAATTAAGTTTTGATATATTTACAGTAGGAAATTTAAAAAATATCTTCATGGAATATAATCTTTACTTAATATCCTAATGATTTTTGGCATAAAAGAAAAATCGATAATTTTGAACCATTCAATGTATTTTTGGCTATTGCTACAAATATACCCGTGCTACTTAAGACTGGTTTTGTGGTCCAGGGTCACATATTGTGTAGCCCCTGATGACAAAAACAGCTTTGATCGCATGAATTTCCAGAAGATGTTCGATCAAGTCTTGCTAGTTTAGCTAAGAAGCCTGAAAAGGCCCATTTCAGAAGGTGTGGACTCTTGTCAGTCCTGTTCCTGGAGGTCCAGTATCCTGCAGAGTTCAGCTCCAGCCTGCCCCATGGGCAACGCACCTGCTTGGAAGGTTGTAGAAATCCTGAAGACCTTGATTAGCTGATTCAGATGTGTTAATTTGGGTTCGACCTGAGCTCTGCAGGGATGTAGCAGGATTGGATGCCTCTGCTGTAAACAGTAAAAATTTCTATTTAATTTTATTTATAAAATGATTGAAACCTGCCTTATTAGCACTCAAAATTCACCATTCTGAACAGAATGCGGTTTGTACCTGCTTAAGAGTCACAATGACTGTTGTTAGACCTTGGCCCAGAATACTGTCTCCAGAGGGAATGCCATAGTGAGGCCGTATGGATCTCCTGGGAATAGCGCAATAGATTTTTTGCCGCCTCTGTGGTCGCATACTGTTGCGTGGCATTCAGCATCACACCTATTTTTGGAGTGTCACTAGAGGTTTGAGGGAAGGTAGAACCTAGGGATTTGAGAGGTGAGGATAGTGCCTCTGAACTTCTGTCACGCTTCCAGATGTTTGAACATACTTTGTGTGTGTATGTGTTTAAAATTCTTGTCTTGTTGTGATTTTATATTACAGTTGTTTTGTTGAATTATCCCGCAAGTTGCTTGGGCTGTAATGCAGTGCTAAAAACACATGCCTGTGACATGTTGAGTCTCTGATGGGGACACAGGTTTGAATCTGGTCTGCACCGTTTCCCTGTTCCTGTTCGATTCCTCCCTTTGCTTTCCTATAAAGAAGGCGCAGATTTATATATAAATTAAAAATAACATCCTGCAAGTGTTGAATTAAACTAGATTATTTTATAGGAGAATCAAATAGAAGGGTCCCAAACAGCATATACGCAAACACTCAGAATACTACTTAACGAGGTAATTACTAATTTTCTTGAAGTTGTATCTGAGGTTGCGTCAAAAGATTTTTGTTTATATTTACTTCCGAAAAACAGTAATGCGAATGGTTTTCCTTTTGATGTGAAATAATTTTTGGCTTCTAGTATTTGGGATAGCAGTTATTGGGATCAAGCAGGCAGTCAGGGGAGTTTCCGTTTAGTCTGACACACACCTCAAATCTAATTAAACTGCAATTTTAATTAACCTCCCAAAGTGCTCAGACACGAAGACGAGGAACAATTTCATTGACAAGCCTTTCCCTGTACGTCTCTTCCCCCGTCCCATTCATTATGAATAAAGTGCTAATGAACTACTTTTGGAAAATTAATGCACTCCTCTATTTAAAGAAGTTGTTTTTCGTTTCATGTTTTCACTGATAAGAGGTGGGCTCACGTCGGTCTGAGGGGACTTGTCTTGGCTGTATTTGCCATCAGAGGTGTGGAACTCTTTTCCTTGATGATATCGCTCCCTACTTGTGCCCATCTGGGTCAGCGCGCCTTTGGCTCGAAATGAGAGAAGACAAACAAATAATACGTGTATCCAGGGAGCAGCCCGGCCCGGGTGAAATGATTTCATTTTCATCTTGATCTCTATCTTATCTGCCTCCTTTGTTCCCCTCACCTTTAGTGCTGTGTAGATCAAAGAATCTTGTTTTCTCTCCCTCCGAACATGCCGAGAGAAGGGCGTGGGTGTGGATTAGGCCCGGCTGGGGGTCCGTCCTCTTGCATTGGGGCTCTGGCTTTGGTGTAAATGAAGTTTGGTGCCCCTGGGATATCGTTCCCCCTCCTGCTGTCGTTAACAAACAAGATATGCCCTCTACGAAGTGTCTGTCCTGGTCTGTGCCAGCCTCATCAGTCTCCCGCTATGTTGGGTGCCCATTGCGAAGTAGACGGAGTCTCCTGATGGGACAGTGAGGTGTGAATAGCCTGATGTTGGGAACTGGCTGGAACGGACTTGCCTCTGCTTGCCTGTAGCACTAGCAGCCCTAAGGAGTTTGGTAATGGGGATGCGCCAGGGGGTCCCGGACAGCTGCACTCAGTCCTACACACTGTTTAATGATAACACTGTTCAAGATGGAAGAGTCTGTTCATTTACTTGCCAGCCGTTGATGTCACAAAGCTTATTTAACTTTTAGTGTAATTGAGGTGTTATTTGATTAATCAGGTGAACAGATTTCCCATTAAGAATGGTACTTTAAAATCGAGAACAATGCTTTAAAGATCTTGGTGACATGACCTTGTGGTTAAAGGATTATTTAGAGACTGCCAACGGCATTTAAAGTGCCAATTTTAATACACGTGGATGCACATGGAGCAAGGAAAGCTTCTTATTAAAGCACTTGTGAATTCTTTCTAAATCGCCTTTTTAGTGGTGAGACAAAAATTACAAACTTAACCAGTTTTACACAAAGTTAAAGATATAACTTTAAATATGCAATGAAAAAAATGAGTGACTGGCCACATGCTAATCAATTATTGGGTCAATGATGTGAATATTTGTGTCAGAATTTTTTTCAATAATACATACTAATCACTTTGTACATACAGTAATTGAAATATCTTCAATGATTGAAATACTAAAATATTCATATAACAAAATATTTATTATATTGTTATTATTTTTAAATATTTCATTAATATTTATATATTTCATTTTGATATTTATTTTTTTAATTACATTACTTTTTATTAAAGATATTCATGAGCTGATAATGAATGTTATTTAAAAAATGTGATTTTAAAAAATTACTCATGTTTTCAAGGTATTACATTTTACATTTTAAAATCGATTTTTTTCTTGAAAATGGTTTGAAAGTTTTTCAAAACCACATGAAACAAGCATAAATACAGAGCTGAAAACTTGACCCGTGTTTTAAATATATATGTTTAAAGATTTTCCTTTTTCTTTATCTTGGACACCCCTGTATCTCATTGCCCCTTAAACATTGTTTATAGAACTGCAGTTTAAAAGCAGTACACTCACAATCGTGTGGTCGTACTGAAATTCTAATACACAGCTGCTTGCAGCAGTGCTGATATTCATTGGAGCAGGACTCTTGCTCGTGTGATATCGCATAATTCAGACTCTTTATATGTTGACATTGTGCATTTAGAAGAGTTCAGATTTGGCTGCACTGTTGGAAGACACTTTAAACAGAACTTATTTTTGACTAAATATCAATTTCCCTTTGCCCGCTGACATCAAGTGTGCCTCCCTCTGTGTCTGCATACGTGAGGAAGAGGACCTGAGGTAATAGAATGCCCATGTGTCGCTCCAGCGGCCCACAGCTCAGCCAGGATCCACAGCAGGCTCTTCTGCGGCAGGTTGCTCCTTGGTTCGTAGCGGTGTGAGTGTGTTTATGTGTGTGTGAGAGAAGTGCGGAGGAGCAGTGAAAACAAGCCTCTCCCCAGGCTAGTGTTATTCCAACCTCCTGCCTTCCTCAATCCACTTTTGAAGGCAGGAAATCGGAGTTAGCTCATGGTTTGAGGGCCATGTGGTAATGGTTTAGACTGTAGAGACCCATGACCTGCACCTCCACCCTCGCTCGCTCGCGCGTACACGCACACACACCGATACCTTGTCCCTCAAAGTCTTCTTTTCTCGCATAGCGCTCGATACAATGGAGTGTATGTTGGACTTTTGTTTCGGTTGATAACACAAACCAGATGGGAGTCAGGACAGGGGAGTCTTGTTAAATATTTGCTAAGAAAAATAACCCTGGGACGTGGTCTAATTATATCTATTTGTCTTTTGTGGCTTTTTGGGAAGGCGATGTGGTTATGCAGGCCATATTGGGCTTCATTTTTCAAATGTGGGATCCAGTACAAAGCGTGGGAGATGGATGGGATACTGTCTTTTTGTGTGTGTGTGTGTGTGTGTGTGTGTGTGTGTGTTGAGGGAGTACAGACAGTTTGATCTGGTTTTTCCCAAGACCCATCTCAGTATTATAAACATATATATTTTTTTATTTTGGGGATGATATTCCAGTACCTGTTGTATAGACCTTTTTAAATATCTGTTCTTAAAACATTTGCTCTGCGTGTAGAAATAAGTGCTTTTCAACCAGGGGGTCAGGGCCCAATAGGGGACCTTGGCAAACTTCCAGGAAGGCCCTAATACATCTTAAAATGATGTACATTTAGTTATATTAACATAATAGTAATAAAAATATTAAAAAGTAAAGATGTACAATATCTAACTGACAAAATATTTTTTGGTTTATTCATTTTTATTACAACAGAAGCACCAGAGGTACATGAAGTATCAGCTCAAATAAGAGGGCCTTTGAATATTGCCTTGTACAAAGAGGGGCCTTAAAGTCAAATAGGTTGAGAACCACTGGTTTAAATGCACTTTAAATATTTGGACTAAAAATCATCTTCAAAAAATGCCATATAAAGGCTGTAGTCTAACTGAAATGGTTTTTGTGAAGTCATACCAGTGTTGGAGTATTCTTGAAATACTTTTATTGTTTTTGTTAATATTTTGAATTAGATTTTTTTTGTAAGATTTTCTGTTGAACTTTTTAATTTTAGTTAAAGTTTAAGTAATTTTGCAGTGTTTTTGTCATTTTTATTATTATTTTTTTCCCTAAATGTCTTTAATTAGGTTTTTGTTTTTAGGTTTTTAGATTATATAGTTCTAGTTATTTTAGTACTTCAGCCTAAACTGAATAAAAACTAGAAATGGCGACTAGTTTAAATAAAATAAGTTTAAGATTTTTTTTTAAATATTTAAATTTATTTTAGTTTATTTCAAGTAATGACTTTTTTTAATGGTTTTAGTTTTAGTTATTGATAATAACCCCTAATCGGATAAACAGCCCTTGATAATATGATTGAAGCTCAACTACGATAGAGCTCGTGCTATGCACTTGCAGTACTTTTCAGAGCCAATACGCCACGTGTATAAAATTTGTGCCTAAACTATCTTTTTAAATGCAAATAATATGCAGTATTCATGCACTTGCATTCCTTTATAAAGCACAAAAAAGATCTCTATGCATTGACACCATCCCTCTTTTCCTGCTTTGATTTGCACAGTGGGTTTTGATCCAGAGGTTCAGTAGCTGGTCGGCTCATTGTGGACATGATCCACTGCAGTGACATTTCAATTGATCTCCATGAAAGGCCTTGAGGATGGCGACTGAAGTGCTTCCAGATAAACCTGGGCAGTGTTGAGCAGAGGCCTGGAGCTCCCATAAAGCAGACCCGGGGCAAAGGCATAGTGATGCTCACTGCTGCATGGCAGTGCCCTCTCGCTGGGACCATTTCACCAGGACATTTCGTTCTTCTTAAGTGCTGCCAGTCCATTTGTGTAGGCCCACCGGAGGGGCACAGCCTGTGTCAGGGCTTGGAAATCTGGACGTAGCTTATTTTTCACATTGTTAATAGGCCAGGATTTCTGTTTTTCTCTTCAAATGGTTGACTGATAGAAGAAAACAGACAGAATTGTGCAAAAATAGATTTTGTCGGAGTGTTTTGTAGGTTAAATGAATGAGTTTTGAGTTTCAATCTCGTACTTTTTTGAAATAGTTCACCCAGAATGACAATTCTGTCATTATTTGCTTCATTCCAAACATCCATAAACACAGAAGAAGATGTTTTTCAGTATGTCCAGGCTGCTCTGTCAATAAAAACAGGGTTGGAATGGCATGAAGATGAGCAAATAATGACAGGCTTTTTATTTTTGTGTGAACAGTCCCTTAAGGGTTAAGGTGAGTGTGGAAGTGTACATGTGTGTGTGTCTCAGCACATCAATGCACTACAATAGTCTCTGTCTGTGTGTCCACACTCAGTCACTACATTCTGTGTCAGCCCAACTGTTGCATGACTGTTCTTATTGTTAGAATAAAATCAGAGCCTTTTGACTGTGGAAACTTTTAACTGACGCCTACTTTTGAGGTTCTTGTGGCCAGTTTTTTAAGTTGAAGGCCATCAAAAGTTGAAAAGAAAAGATTTTTGGTGCTCATAGTAATGATGGTGGTGATGGCCACAATGATGTCACCACTGTAAAACCTGGTTACCCAACATAGCTAGTTCTCTCTGAAGAAAGTATTAGAATAAATATTCTTCTCTTTATTGATACACAAAGCGTGATTAATTTCAAATATGTTTATTGCAGCATGGAGAACATGGAAAGAGAGAGAGCTCACCAAGCCTTTGATGCTCCTCATGCTCTTTCAGCTGTGTGGAAATGCATTTGCCCAGCCTCTCTCTCTTTCTCCCTCTCTGTCTTTCTCTCTCCCTCTCATTCTTTCAGGACTCAGAGAGAAAGGGTTTCATGAATAAGCTGTATGCCATTCAGGATGTGTGTATCAGTGTGCAGAATGCTCTGGATGAAGTGGCCTCCTATGGTGAGAGGATAAAGAAGTAAGTCTCAGCTCTCGCTGCTTGTGCCTGAGCAGACACGTGGGCACGACCGTGCCAACCTCTGTCACATCTTACTCAGCCTGTTAAACAAACACAAACACACACATGCTTACACTGCAAAAAAAATCATTTTCCTAATCACTGTTTTTGTCTTGTTTTCCAGTGGAATGTCTAAACATCCTTAACCAAATTTACCTAAAAAGCAAAACATGCTTTGAGAGAATGTATGATATCATTTAAAAGTAACATTTATTTATTAGGCAATAATTACTTTAATTCAACAAGGACGCATTAAATAGATAAAAAGAAAAATGACAAAAACCTTTGTAATGTAAAAAAATAAATTTCAAATACAGGCTAATTTTTGAACTTTCTATTCATTCTGTTCTATTCTATACATCTATTTATTCATTCATTCTTTCAGTCTTGAAAAAATTATACATTTTAAGCAGCACAAATGTTTTCATTATAACAGTTTTCATATTAAAAAAGAAAACAGTTTGAAATTGTCATAATATTTCCCAATATTACTGTTAACTGTTATTGTACTTTGATCAAATAAATGCAGCCTTGATAAGCATGACATTTTTTAATTGTAGTGTATCTTGAATTAAGTTTGTTTCACCCTGATAGCATTTTTTTATTGGTTAAGCATAAACCTCAATGAAAAAATTATTAGAAGGGAAAAAAACCTTAATTCAAGTTGCACATTTTTATAGTGCAATTAAAAATGGAACTATCAGCTGTAATGCTCTTTTTAACCCCTTACAGAATGTCCAAATTCTTCAGATAACTTAGAATTGGTATGAAATAATGATATTATACTTGCCCCTTGATATATACCATGACAGTGAGTAATTATCATATTCTTTTACCATGATATTTACCTTGTACACCAAGTTACTTCCAAAAAAATAAATAAATAAATTAGTAAAAAAAAATTGGAATGGCATATGTCCACACAGCATTGTTTTACAGGTGTTGTTGTAACTATGCTGTTTTGATAGAAACTATTGTAACTATAGTAACATTTTGTACAACCCCTCTAAAATAAATAAGTGAAACACTGTGTCTACACTGGGTATGACCATGTGCCGCAACAACTTTAGGCTGTCTGTACTGGACGCATCAAAATGAAAACTCTAATCCATTTGTCCTGTTGTCTGAAGTAGCTCAAGTGTGTGGAATATGTTGGAAATAGAATGGGGCATCAGTTTACAGCATAGTCTATACAGTATCACTGATTATAATAGGTTTTCCTATTTAGCTAGAAACTTTAATTTTCTGTAAAGCTGTTTTGCAACGATTTGTATTGTGCCATACAGATAAACTTGAATTGAATTGAAATTGAAAGTTTTCCTGGATTATATTTCATATTGTTTCTCTCCTCCGGTGTACACATGGTGTAGGCCTGTGTAGAAGGAAATAACATCCTTTTCTTACCCTTTTCTGTGTTCTCAGTACTTTCAATTGGACTGTGCCTTTCCTCAGCTGGCTGGCCATAGTGGCCCTGTGTGCAGCCACTCTTGTGGTGTACTTCATTCCTCTCAGATACATCGTACTGGCCTGGGGTAAGCTGTCATCCATTACACTCATAATGTGTCATAAATGACGAAATAACATAAGAGAGTAGCATGTTACATAATGTGTATTTTAGAATTTCAAATAGACTATTGTAGGAGTTCACAGAGTTTAACGGCAGTTTAGGTTTGCATGCTCCAGGGATTCACCGCCAGCACATCAGGGAATATGGTAAACTGCCTAGCTCAGGGCAAACTCAACAGTAGCTAATGCCCCATGTGCTCTTTCATACAGTGTTCAGATTTGAAGCTCTGCAAGGTCAGAGAGCAGAGCTCCTGTCAGCTCCATAGCAGCTGATCCTTTAATGTACAACGATGAGGGTTCAGAATCCGTACAGGATCTTGTAAGGTCCTCCCGAACTGCACTCTGTGAGTGAGGTCTAATGCGCCACTGTTGGTTCAACTTTCAGGGGTGAACAAGTTCACCAAAAAACTGCGAGACCCGTACAGCATCGACAACAATGAGCTGTTGGACTTCTTGTCCCGAGTGCCCTCAGACGTTCAAGTGGTAGGTATTGCTTATAACATTCACCCCTATTATCTGTTACCCCAGTATTGTAACTCTGACACCTGCATGTATTTAGATTTAGCCAAATTCCAAAATGAGGTCCTTTCCGATGTCAAAAGTTAGTGTATTTTGAGGGGTGATTATTTTCTGTAGCACAAACTGAGCGGGATGAGTTAAACACTTTTTCCAACCCTAAGTATGAGCAACAGTATTAGTGATGCTAGCCTTAGCAAACATAATAAAATAATAACAATGAATTCTGCTGTGTGAGAAAGTATTTGTGCAGAGTTTTCTGTCTCCCCGTTCCATTTTCTATGCTTTAATTTATGCTTCCCGCTCATGGTAATATGCATAAATGCAGAATCAGGGAATTCTATTCTTGTCATCACAGACAGCCTTGTGACTCATTACCATGGAAAGAGCGCAAGATGTTGACTTTTTAAACTCACAAACTTTACCTAAACTTTTATACCTATAATGGCACTTTCCTCTTTGGAAATATATAATGCTAATTAATATTTTATTGATTTCACTCCTTGTAATTGGGTGATTCTTTAACCAAAAGTATCTTTAAGTACCAGGTGTAGCACTACTTTTTGTGTTTTGAAGGTCATGCTAAAACTTGGAAGTTACTTGATTGCATAAATATATGCTATTGTATATATTGGAAAGATTTTATTGTTTTCATTTTAAACACTTCAAAATGATGGTCATCTAAAGGAGTGAATTAAACAATATAAAAATTATTTACTTAGTTTTCAACTGTCCATTAGTTACTGCATCATTTTTATCACAAACAAAATTTTGGCCCCTTCATTTCAAGTTTGTGTACATGATTCCCAAGGAGACAGATGGAATATGGGTAACACTTTAATATAGGGACCAATTCTCACTATGAACTAGTTGCTTATTAGCATGCCTATTGGCTGTTCATTAGTACTTATAAAGCACACATTCTGTATGACCATATTCTACATCCCTAATCCTACCCAATACCTAAACATAACAACTACCTTACTAACTATTAATAAGCAGCAAATTAGGAGTTTATTGAAGCAAAAGTAGTTAATGGTTTGTTAATAGTGAGAATTGGACCTTAAAATAAAGTGTGACGGAAATATGAGTCATGTGATGTGTCAATAATATGTAGAATACTTGTACTGTGCATCATTTCCAGTCAGTCTATAACCTTGTCAAATTATAAAAAGATAGATGAAAAGGTGTAAAATATAACGAAAAAATGGTCTCTTTACAGGGGTGCAAACTTGTCACCTTTCGGCGAAATTCGCCGTTTTCACCTCGAAATAGGTCATTCACGTGAATCGTGTAGATCCGTTAAAAAAATTATTGGGGGGGGGGGGTCGTCGTATCTGCGAGTCATCTGTGTCACGTCACCTGTAGCGCTTTTCCCCCGGTTGGCAAAGGAAGGGACCCACCCTACTCTGCCTCTGATTGGCTTACCTTAATTTTCTTTCCCTCATCCAACCAATCTCACTCCTGAAGCCTAACTTTTAGACGCTGCAGGCAACTGTTCATATTTCCAGAGGCTACGTAAAATGTGAAGGAACAAGCTAACGGCAAGCAACTTATTTTTGAAGTAATTGGGCTGTGTTGGTGGTTTGATTAGCTTGTTTAGCTAAATTAAGTTCGCTGTAGAGCAGGACGGAATGCATTCTGCTGTAAATTGTGTTCCAGTTTAAATTGTGATTACCGCGAGAGGCTTTTTTTTAAAAAATTTTTAATTTATTTATTTTTTTTTTTGCATGAGGCTGCTGTTGCTATGAAGATTGTAAGTTATGTTATCGCTACATTAGTTCGCTGCCCTTTGCAAAATGCTTCTCAGTCTCGACCTTAACATTTGTCTCACACATCAGTAAGCTATTACTCTGACATGAAGTCGATTTGAGAACTGTTCGACCTACAAGTAAAGCATAGCGTTTAATGTTCAGTAATATTAGTATCACTCAGCTCAAGTTGAGGCAGCGCTAAGTGTCAGCCTGTAACAGCCTGTTTCAAGACGGGCACCTGCGTTTGGCTGGTCAGCTGCTTCAACAATTCGAGTGCTGAAATGAAGATTTACAGTGGTTTATTTGCCCTGACTGAGTTCATGTAACATCTTAACAACAATCCTTGTTGATTATAGACCGTAGTTGTCGCTCAAACGTCTTTTAATCATATAAAGGTGTTTATCCTTGAATGGTGCACTGCAAAAAAAAATGCTTTTCTTACATTTTTTGTCTTATTTCTAGTCCAAATATCTAAAAATTCTTAAATCAAGAAGCATTTTCTAGACAAGTAAAAATTATTGTCTTGTTTTCAGAAAAAAAAGTCAAAATTAAGTGAGATTTTCCTTAAAACAAGCAAAATAATCTGCCAATGGGGTAAGCAAAATAAACTTATTTCAAACCGAAACAAGATTATTTTGACTTATTTGAACAGACTTATTTTCTGAAAAAAAATGATTTGATTTAAGAATTATTAGATATTTGGACTGGAAACAAGACAAAAAATGTAAGAAAAATAATGAGAGGGGGTTATGCCTTTTTCCCTAGCGAGTTAATACCTGCTTTAAAATGTCATACACACACACCAGTCTACAGGGCCTTAAGTGTCTGTTGTTGGAGAAATACCCAATTATGTTCTGATCCTTGTTAGTCTTCATGAAGAATGCGATTCATAAATTTGGGTTAGTTAAGTTGAATGTAAATGGCTTGGGATGTTTTCAGTCTGCAAGTGTCTCTCGGTAGATTTATAGACTTCTTGCTGTGTTGTACTGAGTCATGCTTTGTTATTGAGCGTAATGAGTGTAAAGCAGTAATCCTCTCCCGGTCTGCTTCTACATTAACCGTGAGATCTGAGTTATGTGGCCTGCCCCATTGTCCCGTTTGCAATCAGCAGCGTTCTGTTGGAGCGGCGCGATGCTGCCGTTTAACTGCAATTAAAACCTGAGCTCGTAAACACAAGCCCAGCCTGTTATCGTGCTTCCTCTGTGTTGGGATAAACCCTGCGGTGCTGACGGGGGGGGTGACAAGGGGCTCTGATCCAGGACCAATCGCTTGCCACATCAGCCTTTGATGAGCCCGGGGCGGCGGGCAGGCTTTGATCTCTACAGAGTCGTAATCCCAAGCCCCTGCGTGGCTTTACATCGGCCCTGCAGCTGCAGGTAGCCTGCTCTAAATTAGCCCGATGCGGCTAGGTCGCTAAGGTGCGTTTACCCCAAACACCTGGAGCCCAGAAGGTCCCTGCAGGTAGGAGGCCCGGAGGAGACCTGGCTAATGATGTACGGTGAGGTTCACGCTCAGAAGAGCAGGCCGCCGTGGGCTTTCTGTGCCCTGTTACAGCTTTTGATTTAGGACAGTCCAGAAAAGTACTTGAACATCGGCGTGGTGCGCGGAACGTTCCGCTCTGCATCGCACAACTGCCCGTGGAGGTCCGTTCACCTCTGTTTTCTGGGTTAGAGACGACGGGCGGGGTGGAGGCAGCGCCTCTGTGGGACCTCTGAGACTCCAACAAAGCGTCGGGGTGTGATCTGCACATGCCCAAGGGCCCGAACGTTCTGCACAAATGACAAATGGAGGGCTATTTTTGAGGTTCTGACGTGACCCACACCTCCCGTGATAAAAACCCTGCAAGGCCGAGAGAGGCCAACATCGCCTCTTTTACAGATCATTTGGAGGTGCCTCAAAACAACATGAACTGATGAGCTTCTAATGACTTTTTTATATAAAGGGCATCTATGCTGCAGTCTGAGAGTACAGAGTGTCTCTGAGTGGGAACTTACAGCTCCCACAGCTCTGTGGGTGTATGTCTTTACTAACCTCGTTTGTTATTTTGAGTATGCCGCTTGCATATGCATATGCATTTCGGTGGATACAGATCAGTGGAGTGTTGTGGACTGAAATGAGGCGGCAAATTCTCTTTTTCTGTCTCTCTCTTTTTTTTTTTTTGGCCTAATGTAAATTCATGTTCCAGGTCCATATGATGTTTACACAATTACAGTGTTAATGGAACACCATTTACCAAACTTTTATCAGTAGCCACGTATTATAAAAAGCACCAGCATCCCTCCCAACCATATAAGGGATAATCGGTTTGAAGGATGGATAGAAGTCATACTATAATGTTAGTTTGCTCATATTAACATACTATTTATTAAGGTTAAGGTTATCTATTACATTTACACATTTTTACATGCTTCACAAATAAAAAATAATAGTTACACTAATACAGTAACACTAATATTGAATATCTTTTACAGCTTGCTGTTTTCATTTTATTTCATTTTATTTGTAGTACTTTTTGTCTGACCAGTTAACAGATTCTCACCATACCACAAGAGTGTTGACTTGAATGCTTTAACATAATCAAGCTGATTGATTATTTCATGTTACAAGTCATGTCAAAGATTTTTAATCTTAGTGATTCAGGCTTATTTATTTATTTCACCTCACCTCTGTTTCACCATTCGCTCTCATATCTACACCGTACTCTGAAATACATTTTGAAACTGTATCCACTGGTGTCGCTGTTGGACGCTTTATAAAATGAGTGGTTTGCATGCTATTTTTAATATTTGTTTTATTTTCGGACCGCTGATTACTTTCCCCTCCAGATTTTTGGGGAAGGCACTGTTGTCCTTGTCTCCTCTTGTAAAATGGCCTTAAAATGGATACATTCATTAAATGATTCTATTAATTGCCCAAGCTGAAGGTGTAGTGAAGAGCAGTCAGGTGAAATGTACACTATACACAAGTGCTGTGGTTATTCTAAGGTGTGTTTGTAAACCTCAGTACATACCGTACCACCTCTGTGCATGGCCTTTTAAGTGCACTGCGGGAGACCTGTGATATATCAAACCTGCTGCGAGGTGCATATTCACTTTGAATTACTCTCCCAGTTTACACACACTGTTCTTTTCGCGTATCTGCCTATAGATTCCTCCGAGAATATCTTTACCTGCCTCGCTGCTTTGAATAAAGCACATTCTGATATAATGCAATACTTTGTCTCTTAAATGAGGCCAACTGGCATTACCAACTTAACATTCTCTACCAGGTGCCTAAGACGTGTCCTATCACATGCTTTATGGTGCCATTAGCCAATGGAGGAACTGCGTGCGTAACTGGGACGCTAGCAATTAGCACGCCAAGGGCTCCATTATGGCCTATGCAAATGCAGAGATTAAAATGCAGTCACAGTGTACAAACGATTCCGCTCTTAGCCAATTCATCACCTGCGAAGGGCACACACTTGAGGAGAGAAGAAAAGAGGACAAACAATAGCAAAATTAGTCTGTTTTCTGAGGACAAGTCATTTATGGCCAATTTTTGGCTTACTTTTTTTTTTTTGGCAATTTATGGCTGATTTTGTCCCCAACACTTTTTGAGGTAGCTTGCAGCAGGCATGTATGTCATAGAGAGGAAGTGTTCTTTATTGTCAAGAAAATGTTAAAACCATTTATATTAAATAAATAAATAAATCATCAGAACATTTAAAAATTGTGATGTTCCCAAACTTTTGACAAGTATACTGTATATACTACAAGTTGACTACAAGTCAAAAATATTTTTATGTTTTTGAAAGAAGTCTCTAACGCATACCAGGCTGCATTCATTACAAACATACAGTTAAACAGTAATATTGTGACATTTTTACAGTTTTAAATAACTTTTTTCTATTGTAATGTTTCTTTTTTTCAAATCTAATTTATTCCTGTGATGGACAGCTGAATTTTCAGCATCATTATTCCAGTCTCCAGTGTCACATGATCCTTCAGAAATCATTCTAATATGCTGATTCACTGCTCAAGAAACGTTATCTTATTATTCTTATTAAAATCAATGTTGAAAACAGTTGTACTGCTTAATATTTATGAAGAAACCATGATATAGTACCATTTAAATGTTTGGTTGGGGTGGGTGTTTAGTAGAAATGAATGCTTTTATTCAGCAAATACGCATTCAATTCATCAAGCATGACAGTAAAGCAATTGTTACAAAACATTCTATTTCAAATAGATGCTGTTCTTTTGAGCTTTCTATTCATCAGAGAATCTTAAAAAATGTTTCCACAAAATATTAAGCAGCAAAAACTGTTTTTAACATTGATAATAATAAGAATAATCATTATTAATATTTGAGCAGCAAATCAGCATATTAGAATGATTTCTGAAGGATCATATGACACTGAAAACTGGTGTAATGGCTGCTGAAAATTCAGCTTTGCCGTTATAGGAATATATTAAAATTTAAAATGTATTCAAATAGAAATATTTCAAATCATAATAATATTTCAATATTTTGGTTTTTAAAGTATTTTTGATCCGATAAATGCAGCCTTAGTGAGCATAAGAGACTTCATTAAAATGATTTCCCAAGTTTCCAAACTTTTGAAAAGTACTGTATACATATATGATTTTATGTTGTTTACATTTTACAACTTGGAAGGAAAAAAAAAAAAAAGAATAATTCTGGCTCAAATGTAGCGCATGAGGCTAGCAATGCTAAGGTCATGGGTTTGATTCCCAGAAAAAACATGACCTGTTAGTACCACAGATCAGATATCAGATCAATACATTGTTTATTTATCAAAACAGTCAAAAAAACATGTTCAATTATTTGTGCACCCCTAATTAATATTCATGAGCTAAGCCTTTGGCAAATTTGTGAGCCCACCCACAGCTGTCCTAATCACTTTTTTGTATCTGAGGAGAGAGCGTGTCCTGTTGGTTCGGCCCAAGTGCTGAATTTTTTCTCAGTCATGCGTATCGAAGGCCTATCTTTGCTGCACCAGGGGTTTCTATTTAGAGTTTAAACAAGCAATTAGCGTGCACCTTACCTTAGGAAAATAAAAAGTTAGGAGAAACTTTCCTCAGTGCCTTTTCCCTCTCTATTCACCTCGAAATGCTTGTTTTTTTTTCTTCTTCTCGACAATGGATGTGAGCTTGTCTGTGGGCGTCTGTGAGCCCTTTTTTTTCTTCTGCAGGAGCATTTAATGCCCCTAATGCAAGGTTAGGTGTCACTGGAGATGAAGCAGGCACGATTTCTCTGCTCCTCTATAAACAGCATAGCATAGTATCATTAAAAATGTTCAGCTTTCATTTACTTATTTATATTTGCCTGCCGCCCATGTGGCTTCAAACCCCGATTCACGCTTAGCAGCGGGACGACATGGCGTACTCGGCTGCGGCAGGTCCCGGGACGGCGTCTGACACCGCTAAACGAGGCGCTCACACGCTTGGTGCCCCCTCTGCAAGAGCGCACTTCAAAGTGTGTTTTGTAGTGCAACTGTCAACATGGGGGAGCGGAGCGAGGGTGGAGCAGCCTTTGAGCAGCGTAAGGTCTTTACCCATCGTCTCCACGGATGTTCTCTTTGTGCTCGGCGCTTGCTCCAAATTGCTATCTCACCGCAGTCACTTTTAACCCCCCTTATTCCATCTACTAAAGTTCTTCTCTTTGTATCGTTCCCTTTTTTTTGCTTTCTCCGTGTGCTTCTTTGACTCTAACTAGTGCGCTGTGTTATCTTGGGTGGGACAGCTCTCTGTCATTAAAGCTGCAGTGCTTGTTGCACCATACAGGGTGGCATAACTGTCAGCAGTTAAGTGTAATAGAGCCTCTGACATGCCACACGCTCTCTATAGCGCTACTTTTGATTGAGCCTTTATTGTTGTTTGCCATCATTTCTTTTCTTCCATTAGATTCACTAATGTCGATCTTCATCGCCTCACCTTGACACATAAACTTTTGTTTACATGCACTTCAAGGGAGGCTTCTGAAGTCAGACGCGACCCTGATGTGTTTAAAGTGAATTTGAAAATAATGACCCCGTTAGGCTGCAATTTAAAGCGCGCTTTGAAGACGACGAATGCCAGGCCGCTCCAGAAATGCTCTAGCTGTAGCTATGGCCCCTATTGTCAATGCTGAATTAGTATTTATTAGGGCTAAATTGACTACATTTTAATTTACTATTAATTAATAAATTTTTTTATTATTATTAAAATGAATTCAATTATGTGCTGATTAATTAATCACATATATCAGTGTTTACAGATTTTGCAAATGGACTACATTTACATTCTCGTTAGGGAGCATGATTAATTGTATTATTTTTGATTGCGTTATTTTTTTCAACACTGCAGACAATTTTAATTTTGAGTTTGAAATGAATTATTGACCCAGTACATTAAAAACTGTAGATGCACAACTAACATAAAGATGTCCCTCTGCAAGTAACTAAAAATGTTTTGTTTCAACCACGGATGTCAATGGAGAGCCTAGAATTCTATAGTGTACCTTTAAATTTTTATACTTTTTTTAAATACTGTTTGTACTTTAAAATGTTTATACTATCACACAAAATTGACAGTAATGGCTTTTAGAATGTTATGAAATGCTGTTCTTTTAAACTGTCTAATAATCAAAATCCTGGAAAAAAAAGTTTTCAACATTGATGATAATAAGAAATGTTTCTTGAGCACCAAATCAGTGTGACACTGAAGACTGGATTAATGGCTGCTGAAAATTCAGCTTTGCCATCACAGGAATAAATTACATTTTAAAATATATAAAAATAGAAAACAGTTCATTGAAGTTGTAATAACATTTCACAATATTAGAGTTACTGTATGTTTGATCAAATAAATGCAGCCTTGACTTCTTTCAGCTGTTTTTATTTGATGCTTTCTATCAATTTTCCATGATGAAAAGATGCATGCAAACTACAAAGCAGACCAACTTGGTTTGGAGAAAAGGATTTTTCATCCTCACTACTTCAAAACCACATCAAAATCACATCTGATGTGAGCTGAATGTGGCACAGACAAACCCAGTCTCACACCTACAAGATGGATGGCTGTGAGATGGACACACTTCTCAGTGTAGGTGGTGACTGATGTTTCTGTTGAGTTGGCAGTACATGGACCACATTTCTTAGGGAATCTAAGTATGACGTCAGTCAGTTTGAGGGCCAGATCTGAGGGAAAACCAGTGATCTGTCTGTTTCACTCAGAGGCGCTTGACTGTTGCTGTCTTATTTGTCTGAAAGTGAATACTAGTATGGTGACAACCCTGTGAATTTTGAGCTGGCATACCTCCCCTTCTTGCTCTGTTCCAAAACCTAGTGAGCTCCCTCGTTACCTAGATAGGTACAGTAGCTGCCTTTTAAGACATCGTAAGTGGAACCTTATGGCCCGGTTTCACAGACGGAGCTTAGACTTAACCAGGATTAGATCATAGTTCAATTAGGATATTTAAGCAATTTTTATAAACATGCTTAGAAAAACACATTACTGGTGTGCATGTTGAGACAAAACAAAGGCACTGATATATTTTTAGATCAGTCAGTGCAAGTTTCTTTCAGTTGAAACAGCTCAGACTTACATTTTAGTCTAGGACT
>JAFVLL020021282.1:27861-45273 GCA_021397915.2 Tor tambroides
TTTTCGCTTAATAGATTACATTTTCAATTTGTTTCTCGGCAAACCTTATCTTATGCCTTAAGAACACTTGGAATACGGAACGAGTTGCATGGGATCATTTTTTATGACATTTTAATCCTTTTTGTAAAAAGATTGAAGAAGTTTACAATTCATTAAATGGACAACAAGTGCAAGCATTTTTTTTAATATGTCTTTTTTTGTGATCCAAAAAAAATAAGGTAGCTTAATATAGCTTTAGAATAGCATCAGTTTGACTAATTATTTGGGCTACTTAAGTTGTGAAGGGGTAATAGTTATAATAAATAATAGTTCTAGCTATAATGAGAGAGAGCTAGCGAGCAAAATAAGGGTTAGGCGTAAAAGAGCATATAGTTATTGTGTTGGGGCCCCATACCTGAAATTTGCTTAGGGCCCCCAAATCACTAAGTCCGCCCCTGGGAACGGCACATGTCCTCACAACATTGTTTTACAGGTGTTGTTGTAACTGTGGTGTTTTGATAGAAACTATTGCAACTATATTAACATTTTGTACAACCTCACTAACATAAATGAGTGAAACACTGTGTCTACACTGGGTACAACCATGTGTCGCAACAACTTTAAGCTGTCTATACTAGACGCATCAAAATGAAAGTAAATCCATTTGTCCTGTTGTCGGAAATAGCTCAAGTGCACGGAATATGTCAGAAATAGAATGGGGCATCAGTTTACTGCATTCATTGTAGATATTTTTGCAGATTATAAGGGGTTTTCCTAGATTTTATTGCATATTGTCGCTCTCCTCTGGTGGAGACTGGGGTAGGCCTGTGTGGAAGGAAATAACATCCTTTTCTCACTCTTTTCTGTGTTCTCAGTACTTTCAATTGGACTGTGCCTTTCCTCAGCTGGCTGGCCATAGTTGCCCTGTGTGCAGCCACTCTTGTGGTGTACTTCATTCCTCTCAGATACATCGTACTGGCCTGGGGTAAGCTGTCATCCATTACGTTCATAATGTGTCATGAATGACGAAATAACATAAGACAGTAGCATATTACATAACATGTATTTTAGAATTTCAATTAGACTATTGTAGGAGTTCAAAGAGTTTAATGGCAGTTTAGGTTTGCATGCTCCAGGGATTCGCCACCAGCACAGCAGGGAGGACGGTAAACTGCCGAGCTCAGGGCAAACTCACTAGTAGCTAATGCCCCGTGTGCTCTTTCATACAGTGTTCAGATCTGAAGCTCTGCAAGGTCAGAGAGCAGAGCTCCTGTCAGCTCCACAGCAGCTGATCCTGTAAAGTACAAAGATGAGGGTTCAGAATCCGTACAGGGTCTTATAAGGTCCTCCTGAACTGCAATCTGTGAGTGAGGTCTAATGCACCGCTGTTGTTTCAACTTTCAGGGGTGAACAAGTTCACCAAAAAACTGCGAGACCCGTACAGCATCGACAACAATGAGCTGTTGGACTTCTTGTCCCGAGTCCCCTCAGACGTTCAAGTGGTAGGTATTCCTTATAACATTCACCCCTACGCCCCTACGGTCAGTTACCCCAGTATTGTAACTCTGACAGCTGCATGTATTTGGATTTAGCCAAATTCCAAAATGATGTCATTTCTGATGTCAAAAGGGGTCATTTATGTCTTTTATAAGTTGAACACTTAGGTTTATAACTTAAGTTAAGTTTCCAACCCTAAGTACGAGCAACAGTAATAGTGATGCTAGCCTTAGCAAACATAATAAAATAATAACAATGAACTCTGCTGTGCGAGAAAGTATTTGTGCAGAGTTTTCTGTCTCCCCGTTCCATTTTCTATGCTTTAATTTATGCTTCCTGCTCATGGTAATATGCATAAATGCAGAATCAGGGAATTCTATTCTTGTCATCACAGACAGCCTTGTGACTCATTACCATGGAAAGAGCGCAAGATGTTGACTTTTTAAACTCACAAACTTCACTTAAACTTTTATAGCTACCTATAATGGCACTTTCCTCTTTGGAAATATATAACGCTAATTAATATTTTATTGATTTCACTCCTTGTAATTGGGTGTTTCTTTAACAAAAAGTACCTTTAAGTACCAGGTGTTGTACTACTTTTTTGTGTTTTGAAGGTCATGGTAAAACTTGGAAATTACTTGATAGCATAAATATATGCTATTGTGTATGTTGTAGAGATTGGTTACACTTTAGAATAGGGGACACATATGCACTGTTAATTACGAGTTTTCCCTCAATAAACTGATAATTTGCTGAATATCTATAGTTAGTTAGGTCGTTGTTAAGTTTAGGTATGGGGTAGGATTAAAGGATCTAGAATATGGTCATGCAGGATAATGCATTAATATGAGCTTTATAAAGTACTGTTAAACGGCCAGTATGCTAGTAATATGAGAATTGGTCTTTAAAATAAAGTGTTACCTATTGATTTTACACTCTTGTGATTTAAAATAAAGTGTTAGCTATAGATTTCACAAGCTTGTCATGTTTTCAGTCTGCACGTGTCTCTCGGTAGATTTATGGACTTCTTGCTGTGTTGTATTGAGTCATGCTTTGTTATTGAGCGTGTTTTCAACCTAAACATGAAAATGAAAATCTGTCATAAAATATTATTACACTTCAAAAGGATGGTATCTAAATGAGTGAATTAAGCAATACTAAATTTATTTACCTAGTTTTCAGCTGTCTATTATAGTTACTGCACCATTTTTATCATGAACAAAAATTTTGTCCTGTCATTTCAAGTTAGTGTGCGTAATAACCAAGGAGACATGAAATATGAGACATGTGATGTGTCAATAGTATGTACAATATACTTTTATTCTGAGTCATTTCCAGTCAATCTATAACCTTGTCACATTATAAAAAGATGTATGAAAAGATGTGTAAAAATATAATTTAAATAGTGCTAGCTATGCAATTAGCTTGAAAAAATCCCTTCAAATGTTTACATTTCCATAACACACACAAATATGTATAAACACACACAGTCTACAGGGCCACAAGTGTCTGTTGTTAGAGAAATAACCAATTATGTTCTGATCCTTGTTAGTCTTCATGAAGAAAGTGATTCATAAATTTGGGTTAGTTAAGTGGAATGTAAATGGCTTGTGATGTTTCCAGTCTGCACGTGTCTCTCGGTAGATTTATGGACTTCTTGCTGTGTTGTACTGAGTCATGCTTTGTTATTGAGCGTAATGAGTGTAAAGCAGTAATCCTCTCCCGGTCTGCTTCTACATTAACCGTGAGATCTGAGTTATGCGGCCCGCCCCGTTGTCCCGTTTGCAATCAGCAGCGTTCTGTTGGAATGGCGAGGTGCTGCCGTTTAACTGCAATTAAAACCTGAGCTCGTAAACACAAGCCCAGCCTGTTATCGTGCTTCCTCTGTGTTGGGATAAACCCTGCGGTGCTGACGGCGGGGGTGACACGGGGCTCTGATCCAGGACCAATCGCTTGCCTTTGATGAGCTGGGGGCGGCGAGCAGGCTTTGATCTCTACAGAGTCGTAATCCCAAGCCCCTGCCTGGCTTTACATCGGCCCTGCAGCTGCAGGTAGCCTGCTCTAAATTAGCCCGATGTGGCTAGGTCGCTAAGGTGCGTTTACCCCAAACACCTGGAGCCCAGAAGGTCCCTGCAGGTAGGAGGCCCAGAGGAGACCTGGCTAATGATGTACGGTGAGGTTCACGCTCAGAAGAGCAGCCCGCCGTGGGCTTTCTGTGCCCTGTTACAGCTTTTGATTTAGGACAGTCCAGAAAAGTACTTGAACATCGGCGTGATGCGCGGAACGTTCCGCTCTGCATCGCACAACTGCCCGTGGAGGTCCGTTCACCTCTGTTTTCTGGGTTAGAGACGCCTCTGTGGGACCTCAGAGACTCAAACAAAGCGTCGGGGTGTGATCTGCACATGCCCAAGGGCCCGAACGTTCTGCACAAATGACAAATGGAGGGCTATTTTTGAGGTTCTGACGTGACCCACACCTCCCGCGCCGTCCCGTGATAAAAGCCCTGCAAGGCCGAGAGAGGCCAGCATTGCCTCTTTTACAGATCATTTGGAGGTGCCTCAGAACAACATGAACTGATGAGCTTCTAATGACTTTTTATATAAAGGGCATCTATGCTGCAGTCTGTAAGTACAGAGTGTCTTTGAGTGGGAACTTACAGCTCCCACAGCTCTGTGGGTGTATGTCTTTACTAACCTCGTTTGTGTTATTTTGAGTACGCTGCTTGCATATGCATATGCATTTCGGTGGATACAGATCAGTGGAGTGTTGTGGACTGAAATGAGGTGGCAAATTCTCTTTTTCTGTCTCTTTCTTTTTTTTGCCCAATGTAAATACATGCTCTAGGTCCATATGATGTTTACACAATTACTGTGTTAATGGAAGATAATTTACCAAACTTTTATCAGTAACCACATATTATAAAAAGCACCAGCATCCCCCTAACCATACAAGGGATAATCAGTTTGAAGGATGGATGGAACTCATACTATAATGTTAGTTTGTTCATATCAACATAATATTTATTAAGGTTATCTATTACATTGTAAAATTTTTACAAGCTTCACAAACAAAAATAATAGTAACACTAATACAGTAACACTAATATTGAATATTTTTATATGTACAGGTTGCTGTTGTTCGTCTGTTGTTTTTTTGTTTTGTTTTGTTTTGTTTTGTTTTGTTTCTCATCCTTTTTGTCTGACCAGTTATCAAATTCTCACCACAAGAGTGTTGGCATGAAGACTTTAACTTAATCAAGCTAATTGGTCACTAAAAACTTCAGATCATTTCATGCTACAAGTGATTTCAAAGATTTTTAGTTTTAGTGATTCAGGATTATTTTATTTTATTTTATTTTTTATTTTTTGTCTGACCAGTTCACAATCCACAAGAGTGTTTGCATGAAGGCTTTAACATAATAAAACTGATTGGTCACTAAAAACTTTAGATCATTTCATGTTACAAGTAATTTCAAATATTTTTAGTTTTAGTGATTCAGGCTTATTATTTTATTTTATTTTTTAATTTAATTTAATTTTTAATTTTAGCTAATTTTATTTAATTTTTTTATTTTACCTCTATTTCACCATTCATTCTCATATCTACACCATACTTTAAAACACCAGTATCCACTGGTGTCGCTGTTGTACACTTTATAAAATTGAGTGGTTTGCCTGTTATTTTTAATATTTGTTTTATTTTTGGACTGCTGATTACTTTCCCCTCCAGATTTTTGGGGAAGGCACTGTTGTCCTTGTCTCCTCTTATAAAATGGCCTTAAAATGGATACATTCATTAAATGACTTTATTAATTGCCCAAGTTGAAGGTGTAGTGAAGAGCAGTCAGGTTACATGTACACTATACACAAGTGCTGTGGTTATTCTAAGGTGTGTTTGTAAACCTCAATACATACAGTACCACCTCTGTGCATGGCCTTTTAAGTGCACTGCAGGAGACCTGTGATATATCAAACCTGCTGCGAGGTGCATATTCACTTTGAATTACTCTCCCAGTTTACACACACTGTTCTTTTCGTGTATCCGCCTATAGATTCCTCCGAGGATATCTTTACCTGCTGTGTGCCTGCCTCTTGCTTTGAATAAAGCACGTTCTGATATAATGCAATACTTTGTCTCTTAAATGAGGCCAACTGGCATTACCAACTTAACATTCTCTACCAGGTGTCTAAGACGTGTCCTATCGCATGCTTTATGGTGCCATTAGCCAATGGAGGAACTGCGTGCGTAACTGGGACGCTAGCAATTAGCACGCCAAGGGCTCCATTATGGCCTATGCAAATGCAGAGATTAAAATGCAGTCACAGCGTACAAACGATTCAGCTCTTAGCCAATTCATCACCTGCGAAGGGCACACACTTGAGGAGAGAAGAAAAGAGGGCAAACAATAGCAAAATTAGTCTGTTTTCTGAGGACATAGTCATTTATGGCCACTTTTTAGCTCCCTTTTTTTTGCCAATTTATGGCTGATTTTGTCCCCAACACATTTTGAAGTAGCTTTCAGCAGGCAAGGATGTAACGTGTAATGTTTTCATTTTGTTAAAAACATTAATAAGAAAAATAAATAAATAAAAAAAATCATTAAAACACTTAAAAATCGTTATGTTCCCAAATGTTTGACAAGTATACTATCAGTTGACTACAAGTCAAAAATACGGAATGTTTTTAGTAGAAATAAATGCTTTTATTCAGTGACGTGACATGACATGTGGCCAAGTATGGTTACCCATACTCGGGTATTGGCGCTCTGCATTTAACCCCTCCTAAATGCACACACACAGTAGTGAACACACACCCGGAGCAGTGGGCAGCCATTTATGCTGCGGCGCCCGGGGAGCAGTTGGGGGTTCGGTGCCTTGCTCAAGGGCACCTCAGTCATGGTATTGAGGGTGGAGAGAGCGCTGGACATTCACTCCCCCCACCTACAATCCCTGCCGGTACCGAGACTCGAACCTGCAACCTTTGGGTTACGCGTCCGACTCTCTAAACATTAGGCCATTTAGTAATTCAAAACATTCTATTTCAAATAAATGCTGTTCTTTCAAGCTTTCTTTTCATCAGAGAAACTTAAAAAAAGTTTATACAAAATATTAAGCAGCAAAAACTGTTTTTAACAGATAATAGTAAGAACCATCATTATTAATAGTATTTGAGCAGCAAATCAGCATATATTCTGAAGGATATGATGCTGAAGATTGGTTTAATGGCTGCAGAAAATTCAGCTTGAAGTTATTTCAAATCATAATAATATTTCAATATTTTGTTTTTTAGTGTAGCCTACTTTTGATCAAATAAATGCAGCCTTGTTGAGCGTAAGAGACTTCATTAAAATGATTTCCAAACTTTTGAAAAGTACTGTATACATATGTTTTTATATTGTTTATATTTTACAACTTGAAAAAAAAAAGGATTCTTCTGGCTTAAATGGTAGAGCATGAGGATAGCAATGCTAAGGCATGACCTCCTAGTACCACAGATCAGATATCAGATCAGTACATTGTTTATTTATCAAAACAATCAAATACCATGTTCAATTATTTGTGCAACCCCTAATTAATATTCATGAGCAAAGCCTTTGGTAAATTTGTGGTCCCTCCCACAGCTGTCCTAATCACTTTTTTGTATCTGAGGAGAGAGCAAAAATCTTTTCTCAGGCCTGTCTTTGCTGCACCAGGGGTTTCTATTTAGAGTTTAAACAAGCAATTAGCGTGCACCTTACCTCAGGAAAATAAAAAGTTAGGAGAAACTTTCCTCAGTGCCTTTTTCCCTCTATTCACCTCGAAACGCTTGTTTTTTTTTTTCTCGACAATGGATGTGAGCTTGTCTGTGGGCGTCTGTGAGCCCTTTTTTTCTTCTGCAAGAGCATTTAATGCCCCTAATGCAAGGTTAGGTGTCACTGGAGATGAAGCAGGCACGATTTCTCTGCTCCTCTATAAACAGCATAGCATAGTATCATTAAAAATGTTCAGCTTTCATTTACTTATTTATATTTGCCTGCCGCCCATGTGGCTTCAAACCCCGATCCACGCTTAGCAGTGGGACGACATGGCGTACTCGGCTGCGGCAGGTCCCGGGACGGCGTCTGACACCGCTAAACGAGGCGCTCGCACGCTTGGCGCCCCCTCCGCGAGAGCGCACTTCAAAGTGTGTTTTGTAGTGCAACTGTCAACATGGGGGAGCGGAGCGAGGGTGGAGCAGCCTTTGAGCAGCGTAAGGTCTTTACCCATCGTCTCCGCGGATGTTCTCTTTGTGCTCGGCACTTGCTCCAAATTGCTATCTCACCGTAGTCACTTTTAACCCCCCTTATTCCATCTACTAAAGTTCTTCTCTTTGTATTGTTCCCCTTTTTTACTTTCTCCGCGTGCTTCTTTGACTCTAACTAGTGCGCTGTGTTATCTTGGGTGGGACAGCTCTCTGTCATTAAAGCTGCAGTGCTTGTTGCACCATACAGGGTGGCATAACTGTCAGCAGTTAAGAGTAATAGAGCCTCTGACGTGCCACACGCTCTCTATAGCGCTACTTTTGATTGAGCCTTTATTGTTGTTTGCCTTCATTTCTTTTCTTCCATTAGATTCACTAATGTCGATCTTCATCGCCTCACCTTGACATGTAAACTTTTGTTTACACGCAGTTCAAGGGAGGCTTCTGAAGTCAGACGCGACCCCGATGTGTTTAAAGTGAATATGAAAATAATGACCCCGTTAGGCTGCAATTTAAAGCGCGCTTTGAAGACGACGAATGCCAGGCCGCTCTGAAATCCTCCAGAAATGCTCTAGCTGTAGCTATGGCCCCTATTGTCAACGCTGAGTTAGTATTTATTAGGTCTGCCAGTTTTAAATGGACTAAATTTTAATTCAGTATTATTACAGTTTTTTAATCAAATGAATTCAATTATGTGCTGAATAATTAATTAGAATAATCATATATATATCAATGTTTTTAGATTTTGCAAATGTACTACATTTACATTCTCGTTAAGGAGCATGATTAATTGTTATTATCATTTTTTTTTTTACACTGCAGACAATTTTAATTTTAGTTTTAAATGAATTATTGACCCAGTACTTTAAAAACTGTAGAAGCACAACTAACAAAGATGTTCCTCTGCTAACTAACAATGTTTTGTATCAACCACAGATGTCAATAGAGAGCCTAGAATTCTGTACTATACCTTTAAATTACTTTTTTAATTTAAATTTTTATACAAAATTAAAATGTACACTATCTTGCAAAATTTTTTGAAGAAAATTAACTTTATTCAGCAAAGATGCATTAATTTAATCAAAACTGACAATAACGACTTTTAGAATGTTACTTTTAAACTTTCTAATTATCAAAATCCTGGAAAAAAATTAAGCAGCACAACTTTTTTCAACATTGATTTTATTAATAATAATAAGATGATAATGTTTCTTGATACACACACACACACACACACACACATATATATAAATTTTGGCCCTGAATTGGCCCTTAAAATAGTGTTACCAACAGTTAATTTAAATTGTAAAAATATTTCACTGTATGTTGGCTGAGTTACTGTATGTTTCATCAAATAAATGCAGCCTTGACTTCTTTCCAATAAAAAATGTACACCCCCCCCCCCCCCACCCCCACACACAAACAAAAAGTAAGGACATTGGAAAAACAAAACAAAACAAAAACTTTTGGTCAGTTGATTTAATGCTTTCTATCAATTTTCCATGCATCTATTTAAACCTTTGTCTTGATGAAAAGATGCATGCAAAGCTACAAAGCAGACCAGCTTGGTTTGGAGAAATGTATTTTTCATCCTTCCTACTTCCAAACCACATCAAAATCACATCTGATGTGAGCTGAGTGTGGCACAGACAAACCCAGTCTCACACCTACAAGATGGATGGCTGTGAGATGGACACACTTCTCAGTGTAGGTGGTGACTGATGTTTCTGTTGAGTTGGCAGTACATGGACCACATTTCTTAGGGAGTCTAAGTATGACGTCAGTCAGTTTGAGGGCCAGATCTGAGGGAAAACCAGTGATCTGTCTGTTTCACTCAGAGGCGCTTTTGCTGTCTTATTTGTCTGAAAGTGAATACTAGTATGGTGACAACCCTGTGAATTTTGAGCTGGTATACCTCCCCATCCTGCTCTGTTCCAAAACCTCATGAGCTGCCTCGTTACCTAGATAGGTAACTGCCTTTTAAGACATCCTAACTGGAACCATATAAGTGAGTTTTTTTGGAACAATCTACATAGGTTGCAACATAGTGTTGTGCAAACAGTGCACTTTAGTCAAGTCAAGTCAAGTCACCTTTATTTATATAGCGCTTTTAACAATACAGATTGTGTCAAAGCACTTAACAGTATCAAACTGGAGGATAGAGTGTCAGTAATGTATAATGATAAGATTAAACACTCAATTTTCAGTTAAAGGCATTTCATTATTGAATTCAGAGATGTCATTGTCTAGCTCAGTTTAGTTTAAATAGTATCTGTGCAATCAAATCTACGATAATTGCTAGAAATTGTGTTCCCACTTTATTGTCAGTTGATTCAATACAAACTTTCTTTCTACAAGCTTTCAAACTGCTTTCTACACCTTTGAATATTCAAAAGTTTGGGGTTGATAAAGTTTTTAAAATGTTTTTAAAAGATGACCAAGGCTCAGTTTATTTAATTAATTATACAGTAATATAGTGAAACATTATTACAATCTAAAATAGGTGTTTTCTATTTTAATATATTTTCAAATGTATTTTTCCCCTGTGATTTCAGCAGCCATTTCTCCAGCGTCACATGAACCTTCAGAAATCATTCTAATATGCTGATTTTATGCTCAAGAAACATTTATTATAATTATGATCAATGTTGAAAACAGTTTTATAGCTTAAAATAATTTTTTGGAAATTGTGTGAATTTTTGTGGAAAGTTCAAAAGAACATGTTTGAAAACATTAAAAGTGTTTGAAATTGAAATTATGGCCAATATAGTGTGCCTCTCAGTCACTGAAATAGTTAACTTGAGCCTTAAGTGTGACAGCACAGCTCTGCTCTTCATCATTGCAACCATTGCTGTGTTTGACCGAGGCCTTCTCAGAAGCTGCTATCAATCCGCCCACCTGACCATGTGTGTGTGCTTGTGTGTGTTTTAACAGGTGCAGTACCGAGAGCTGAAAGTGGAGCCCAGTCACAGCCCAAACAAGAGAAAGAAAAATAACCCAGGATAGCTCCTCTTCTCGCACGGATGCTCTCCCAACGCCAAGGAGAAGGAGAGGACTGACTGGCAACCAGCCTCTTTCTGTCTTTCTTCCTCGCTCTTTTTCTCTCTGTTTTAGCTGCAGCGTGGAGAGTTAAAGAGCGCGGTCAGAGTAAAAACGGGACCATTGTTAATTACCATCTGTCCTTTTTTTGGGGTTATTTTTGTGGCGGGGAGAGCGGCGAAAGCTCTTGACCCCTTTTAGAGTCAAACAGTCTGGGTTATTTGTCAGCGCTTGCCACTAGCCAGACAGCTCTAAAAGCCAAGGTGTCCTTCCACGGCAGCAAACTGAGCCGCTCTAACCACAAATAGCAGGATCAGCTGATAATACGCCCACCTGTGCCGACACACCTCGCATCTACAGAAGGGAAAACGACGGTGGTTAAGTTGCAGTTTGCACCCTATAATTTGCGCGGCACAGTCACTGCCATATCTAAAGCTATCCACAGCTGTTATCAGAGTCAACAGCTGAGGCTGTTACGGTCCGATTTATGGCTGTAACTAAAGTGCTCGTAGAAATGACTCAAAAAACACCCAGTGCCAGTGAGGTTTGCGATATCTTTACGTCATTTCGAAGTTCTTTCAATGGTATGAATGATGCATGCTGGGATTGTTTATTGTAAACCTTTTTCGACCAATAGTAGCCGTGGCAGCGTCAGCATTGTCCTCATAGTGGGGATTAGGGAATTTTACGTTCCCTTGCATCATTCCCTCTTCATCCTTTGCTCCTAAAGCACCGCAGCGTGCCACTCCGCTAATAAAGATGTCAGTTTTTGCCACCAGAATTTTGATGGTGTGGCGAGAGAGGCACTTCTCTGTCATGTTCCCATGTGCCGCAACTCTGCCCTACGTTGGGCGCCAGCTCAAACTTTGATCTCTAAAGGCCAAGTGCTGTTTTACAGAGGAAAAACCGGCCGAAATCTGTTTTCATTGCTGTGGATTGGCTGCTTGACAAGAAGTCGATAGCGTGTGACAGGCTGCTTTAGGGCCTCGGGGGGTACCGGAGGGCAGAGGTTTACTGACGCCGCCGTGGAGAAAAAGGAGGACGCGGGCTGCTTTCTCTGTGCTCCTCCTGTCATTCCGCTTTCTCTCCCTCTGTCATTTCCTCTCGTTCATCCAGGGAGGTCATGGACGTGTCCACGGGGCGCTCTTGAGCGATCTCGGCGTAGCGAGCGATGAAAGATCACAGCGCAGGCTACATCAGAAAGGACGCTAGCCTCCCTCCTGACTTCTCATTTGCCGTATCGCATCTATCATATGGAAAGACCATTGATTTGTCGGAGGGAATTCCATTACAAAGACAACACAATCCCCACTGAGCAGGACACAGACGGTGCTTCAGTGACTTGCGTTATAAAAAAACAACACAATGGTGATTTGAACAGCAGAAAGGATAGTTTTCTAAGCCTGAATGTGTTTCTATGTACTGTGCGTGTTGATTTAAGGTGTTCAGTGGGTTTATTGTGAATGGTTTTTGCATCCCAAAAGCTTTTTGTTTCGTAAAAGTGCACACGCTATGTTTGCAAGCAAACCAAAGTGGATCTGTTTTTGGAAATAATATATATAGAAAAGAGAGACATCTATGTAGAATGTATCTATTCAGTGGAAAAGGAATAAAGGCACTTTCATTTATACCAGATTTTTAAATTATTTAACAAACCTTTTTTTGGTAAATATTCCTAGTGTAAAAACAGACAAAAAAAGCAGAATATATGTGGTCAGAGAATATATGTGATCAGTTTATGAAACTGTAATGTGTCTGTGTGTCATTTTAAAACCTGTTGCCTGTGGTGTCATACTGTGACTGGCTGAAACACAGTTGGCAGATTTGTGACAAAACTGAAACTAAAATATGAACTGAATAATTTGTCATTACTTTTAAAGATGTTTTGGTTCTTTTTTATATAATTATTGCTTGCGTTCATCAATAAAAAAAATCTCAAAGCATGTAAACAAGAATGACTTGTGCAGTGCTATTTTAGTATTATTTCTGTATATTATTATTTTGAGTTTTTTTTACTATTTAGCTTTATTTTTATTCCAGTTTTTCATTCAAAATGTACATTTACATTAGATACTTTTAATGAATGAATGATAACATTAGATATACATTAGGATTAGGATAACACTAGGCACAAGGTCTCATCTATAGCTCTTAGCAGTGGGTCTTTTGCAGACAAACACACAGGTGTGTACAAGCTGGTTCATCTTTCACACGCAGAGTCATTCATTTCTTACACCTTCACCAGCGTTGCTATATTTCAAGCTGTTTGCGGTGAGCCAGGTTTCCCTGCCGAACACCTCACAACACAAGCGCTCTTCACACGCTCTCAGAGTGATGGAGGGACTGTGTGTTCCTCCACGGGGGCCAAAGGGGCTCTCCTGTGCTCTCAGCCTCTGTGGCCTCCCATCATTTGTTAGTCTGGCTGTTTCTTCCCTGTCTGATCCCTGCTGTTATTCAATATGACACCGTAGCATCACACGGCATGATCCAGTACAAACGGCCGCTCTGCCAGACGCTAATAATCACGGCCACGCTGAAAGCAAGAACACTTTTGAGCTTGTTATTTATTAACCTCAGCATCCTCCATCGCTCTTGGGCTGTCAGGCTCAGACCATCCGCAGCGTCTTGGGTTCTAATCCCAAAGCCGGACTCTGTGATCCCTCGTCACCTCCGGAGGCTGCATTGTAGTTGAAAAGGGCATGATCAGGAAACGGCTCATTCTTCATGGAGGTCTTGGATGGATTCTCTGCTTTTGTACTGGAATCAGTTGTTTGGAGGGGATTGATTATTAACCCCACATGGCACACATATGAGTTCCCTCCATCATCCTGGATCAGAGAACTGTGAAGCGATGTCTTACAGGCTGGGCTTCAGCTAAAGTAAGGTTTGTTCATTTGGAACAAAAGCATGGAGAGTTGCAGAGTCTAATGGACTGCAAATTATATACGCTACAAGCGGAAAGTAATTTCTCATGATCTTCTCAAATAAATTTCTATAAAACTTTTTTAAACGAGTGGACTAGACAAAAAGTGTCTAAGATGTGAAATCTGTTTTGAAATCTTCCCAGGATGATGTCCAAAGTGTGCTGAGCTGCAATTGAGAGAAGAATTAGTATTACCAGTTCTGATTTATCATTTGGTTGTTCACCATATATTTCTTGTGCATCCATTTGTGTTAATTCATTGTTTTGAAGATTAAAATGTGGAAAATAGCCAGTGCTGGGTAGTAACTGATTACATGTAATCTGGATTACATAATCAGATTCCAAAAAATAATTACTTGTAATTAGATTATATTACATTTTAAAATACTTGTAATCAGATTACAGTTACTTTTTTTTTTTTTTTTACTGATTACATGATTATATATTATTCACAAAATAGCAATAGCTCGCTAATTCTTCTTTTACTTTTTTATAATTAAATTAATTATTAGCTTTCATTAAACTCACAAACTCCCCGCAGTTCCTTCACAAACCCAAATTTGGGAAACCTTGACATATTGTAAGTGTTTAGCAACACTTCATGTTGTTAATAACAACAAATGGAATATGTTTTCTTTCTCTGTGTATTTTTATATCAATATGGTACAAGATTATCCCATTTTCATCAATGTGATAAACGAGTTTAGTCAAAAGTAATCTGATTATATGACCTTAAATGTATAATGTAATGGACTACATTACTGACTACACTTTTTGTCATGTAATTTGGAATCAGTAATGAACTACAATTTGTTAGTAATCTACCCACCTACCACTGAAAATAGCTAGAATAATGTGCACAGGTGTTTCCACACTTTTGAATGGGTGTGAAAATTAAATATTTTAACTATTTGAATGGTTCAAATTATCTTTATTTCCTTTCATTGTTTTTTTATTTTTTATTTTACAATTAAAGAAATTTTGGGAATTAATTCAATTAAGAAAATTCTTAAGAATAACCATTTTTATAAAATATTATTCAGCTTACTGTAAAAATAGCATTCAAAAGTTATTTCTAGTGTGTCACAAAAATATTTTTGCACATACAAAAATCAAATAAGATTTGAATATTAACAACCAAAAAACAACATATAAAGTGCACAATTGCTACAGCATGAGCACTATGCTGTCAGGGTGGTATTAATTCTTATTTATATCCTTTTTCAAAACTCACTAAATCACACCAGGAAACACGTTTTACTACAAGTTTACCAAAAGGCAGAGCTTTACCACGGTCTCTACAGATAGATGCCCATTTTTTTCTTGTTCCTTTATAGAGAGACTCTTTTAGAACTAGTCAAAATCAGATCGTCCAGTGATCAGTGCCGCCCCCTCCGCCTGCAGATCATCAAGCAGCTGCACGAACAGTCTGGTTTGATCCCCATGACAGCGTCTCAGCGCGGGGCTCATTTGTGACCCATACTGTTCCAAACTCAACACAGTCCTCAGATCCTCAGCCAGGGTCACGGCACGGGAATCTCCCCAGGTGGAGGCTAGCTCATCTGGACGGAGACGGATCAGGGTGCGGCATACAGTGGGACTAAGGTGGAGCGGTGTAAGGGGGGATTTGTAGGTAGGTATGTGTCGCTCTTGGAGGTAGGAGAGGAACAGGCAGCTGAGCACCCATGAGCAGGACTCTATGAAGGGCAGATCCCGAACCTCAGAGCAGGGAGCGTCCAGAGCTTTGTCACCTTCTTCTGCACAGCGAAGGAGCTCGTCACGTAGGGCCTCAAAAGGCACAAGGTCCAGAGGGGTCTGACCTTGATTGTCACACAGCTGTAGAAGAGCAGAGCCTTGAAAAGAACAAGAAAAATACTTTACCATACAAGCTTACAACAGCTTCGTCCATTTGAGACGATCAGACGTACTTAAGATCATGATTACACTGCTAAAAAAATAACTTAAAGCAGCTTAGAATGGCCTGCTGGTCTCCTAACAGGGTCAGGGTTTGGTGGTTGTAGGGGGACCAACTGGCTGACTAGCTAAACCAGCTGAACACCATCTTATGAGCCTATAGCTAGACCATGTTAAACTCTTTAAGACCAGCAAACCTCTGAGGTTGATTTATCTGTTTTTCAACAGGGTAGGGCTAGTTACATTTTGGCAAATTTACAATGTTTAGGTGACTGACGTCACATCAACACATTTAGCAACGGGTCAACAGCAAACTGAGTCATCATTATTGTTCAATGTGAAAATCCAATCTGCTGAATTGTTTTAGTTTATTAAACACACCGTCAGTCATCCTGAGTAATTAAAGCCATGCTTTTTATCAATTAAAGCTGAAAAAATAAACAACACAGCTCTGTGAGGAGGAAGAAAGGATATTTTCCAGGCACCATTAGTCTAATGTTGAGCCACAGGCTAGCATCACAGCTAACTTGTGCTAACACAATTAACAGGCTGAAAACTCACATAAGATTCAAAGTGATACCTAGAAATGACACAGTTAGAACAGGAAAGATCTTCAGTGGCTTAAATTCAGAAATTGTGCTTATAACAATAATCCCCATCCTCCATATATTTAATGTAAAAACATCTTACGAGATTAGCATGAGCATGCTCTTACTAAAAATGTACTGTGGCGAAGTTGTCTCATGATACTCAATGGGATTTCAAAGAATACCATGATATATGACCAATAAAAAAAATGGCATATGGTACTTTTCAGTGTTTTTCTGTTAGTGTGGCCTCAACCATTCACTGGCACTATGTGAAATGAATGATTTTTGCAAAGGAGTATAAAAATGTAATAGGAAAAAAACCCTGAAATTAACTGTATTCAATTTCAGCTCTTTGCAATAATACATTTCTCAGCGATGTTTGATTTTCACGACAGAGTTTCTAGATGCCCATATATGAATCGGTTAAATGACTTTTTCTCTCTTTTGTGACTGCAGTTAAAGTGGCTTTAATGTGGCTGAAGGTAAAGCCCATGCACGCTCGCTCTTGGCTTAGCAAACGCCAGCCGTGTCAAGTGCGCTCTTTGTTTGCATTTAGATCTCCCCATTTCTATGGCAAACTGCTCTCGATGATACTTGACTCTCAAACCTCTGTGCTAATGTGGCAGCCGTTCTGCTAAATCTCACACAACTCTGCACCTCTCTTAAAAGCTTTGCCGTGCTTTCCGCTCGCTGTTGACACTCAGTTGAAATCCCACTATCAAAAGACAGGATCATTATGTGCACAAGTGCAAGAAAAAAAAGATTCTGCTTTATATCACAGAATTACTAAAGACAGAGCCATAAAAAATATTCTTGCCTCTGTTCTCTTTTAGATTTTTTTTGATGGTCAATCTGTTTCAACTGAATTCTTTTGATTATTGATCTTTCAAAATGCACAAATGATATAATAAAAATGAATATTACCAGTGCCAAAGTCGGGTTCTATGTTCAGGGAATACATGAACTGATAAAAAATGTATAAAATGTGACCCTGGACCACAAAACCAGTCATAAGTGTCAATTTTTTGAAATTGAGATTTCTACATCATCTGAAAGCTGAATAAATAAGCTTTCCATTGATGTATGGTTTGTTATGATAGGACAATATTTGGCTGAGATACAACTATTTGAAAATCTGGAATCTGAGGGTGAGAAAAATCTAAATATTGAGAAAATCTCCTTTAAAGTTGTCCAAATGAAGTTCTTAGCAATGCATATTACTAATCAAAAATGAAGTTTTGATATATT
>JAFVLL020021283.1:0-12397 GCA_021397915.2 Tor tambroides
GAAAAGTGTATATATGCGTTTTAATCTCTACTTACCAATTTAACGTTTGATTTTCAGCTTAGATGGCTCTCTCTGCCAGCTGCCTCTGGACCGCTCAGTGTTGCCAACTTCTTTCAATGGAAAGTAGCTAAACCCCGCCTGAAAAGTCGCTAAATGTCACTAGATGACGTCATACACTAATTAGCATATTCATGACGTCAGTGCGTCGTATTGTCTTGCCTCTCTGTGCTTACATACTGCATTATAATACAGCAAAATTCTCAATAAAACTGTTTTTATTGATATATTTGACTGTTTCTGTTGTCAGACAATGGAATGAATATTATAGTGACTGAAATGCGGTCCACTAAGACTACACAACCAGCTCTTAAAGATATTAATCTGCACTAAAATCCTAATCACGACATTGTCTAATGAAATCAAATACACATACGATTAAGAAATGGCTGTGCTGTGATTTCGGCTATACTTGCATGTAAAATAGAGTTGGAAGCAACAGAATATCTTTTTTTTTTAACTGAAAGTGCTGCTCCTCTCTGCTCCTCTGAACCTGAACAGAGCAAGACGCAGAGAGAGAGAGAGAGAGAGAGTGTGTGTGTGCGCGGGCAAAGCAAGACCTCGCGCTCCTGCAGCAGGACCGGCGGGTCTCAGAAGCTAATTAAGGTTTGTCCAAGAAGTCGTTAGATTTGTCGCTAGTTGCTTTTTTGGAAAAAAGTCGCTAAGGGGGTCTGAAAAGTCGCTAAGTTGGCAACACTGGGACCGCTGCTTCAACGACCAAAAATTTACCGCCTTGTGTTATATCGACCAATCAGCGCGTTTGTCAAGGCAGAATTTCAAACACGACCAATCATATTAAACAGAGACACAGAGCATAATTTAAATAAATTGAAATTTTGAGTTCATTACACTTGAAATCTTAATTCGAAAGATTTTTGCTCCCAAATGAGTCAATTAAACATACCTGTTTAAGTTTTGACACCAAAACATGTCATTTTAAGTAATGCTAAGTTATGATATCTTGATTTCTTTATTAATGACAACATTGGGGTTTACAGTGTACAATGTGTTTTAATGTCACAATTGATGAGGATTGTATAATCTTTGAATAATATCAGTCTTTAAATACAAGATATTTATACCTAAAGTATACTTGCAATAGTTTCACTTTAGCACAATCAAATTTACTTCAGTATATCTTTAGTTGGATTTCAGCACTATACTTCCGCACGATTAAAGTGCATTAAGTTGTTCCAATTTAGCAGACTGTAAGTATACCAGTTTAGTGTACCAAAAGTACAATTGCTGAGTAGTTTCATTAAGTACATACATACGTAAATGTATCTGAAGTATGCTTAGCATGAAATAAATGTATAACAAATACATTTTTGTAGATTTATTTTTCACTATGGCTTATCTTTGCTTCTTATGTTTGCACATTTAGCCTTGTTTCTTATATTGTTTTCATATATATATTTTTTTTGGTACAAGGGATTGCACTGATTTTAGTTTTGGTGACTTGCTGTTATTGCTTTGTTTAATATTTTGTGACTCCTGACTCCATAAAGCTAAAGGGTTTTGTTTGTTATTTCCAGTCACATTTACATTAATTCATTTGGGAGACACTTTTCCAAAGCAACTCACAGTGCATTAAAGCTACAGTTTTTTTCAGTGCATGCGTTGCCCATCAACTGAATGCATAATCATGCTGTTGAGCACCGACAGACTAAATCTGACAGACTCTGTTATGTCGTTGTAGTGTAAACGAACATAATGGAGCTGATCTAGTGTTGTTTTTGGCGGCCTGTTTTAATTTTAGTTTTAGTCTAGTCTTTGTGTGAAGCTGTCATTTTAGTTTTTATTAGTTTTAGTCATGTTCATACTCTTTTTAGTCTAGTCAAGTTTTAGTCAACTAAAAGTCTGAGCATTTTAGTCTTATTTTAGTCAGAATTATTCATGACTATTTTAGTCGACAAAAACTGATGACATTTTAGTCTAGTTTTAGTCAATGAAAATAGTATTTTAGTCTCTTTTTAGTAATGCAATTCTATTTAACCCAGTCAATACAGTATAAGTACCTAATAGCAGGGGCGCCGTAAGGAGGGGGAAACGTGATTTCTACCAAGAGGAACGCTAGAGCCCTGCATTTCAGCCACATTTTTACGCCTCTAGGGCCGGGCTTCGGGCCAATTTTCACGTCATAGTTCAGACGTGGGCTGGGCCTCGGGCCTGTTTTAGGCTTCTCCTTATTTTTATATTTTAGACATCCATCATTTAGTGATGAAAAAAATTGCCGCGCTGGTGGAAACAACACGAGACCGCGGGACTGAGAGCAGCTTGACGGTGTTTAGAGTCCCGCAGCAGCAGAGAGCCGTCAGCGCAGCTGAAGAGTTCTGCTTCAAATACACACAATAAAGCTTTCCGTAAAGCCCCAGCAGAGGTAATTACCATGAATGTGTTGGGGGGGGGAATAGTAAGAACATATTTTAATCTACTAATAAACAAGTGTTTTCTGTGTCAGTGTCACAAAGATGAAGATGATGATCCTGACTTGCCCTCTGCTCATTAGATGCGCCTTTAGAGAGAAGTGCATCTTCACAGATTATAATGAAAGAGTTTTTGTTTTCAATTTGTTTTATTTCGCTAAGTAGTAATTTAAAGCTTTCTATATAGATATATTTATCATGTATTTGCTGACTTTCGGTTCATTTTTGTGAATCGCTCCTGTTCAAGACGAGACGGCAGAAAGCGTATCATTGTTTTCTTTATTTTATAAAATTATTTTATATATTTTATAAAAAGTTTTGTTGATATTGTGAGTGCACACAAATAAAAGTAGACCCTTTACAGTTACGAATGATGTATTACTCTTACTTTTAAGAAAAATGCAAGTGATTGCGCTGGTGCCTCCATGTCCTGCGCTTTAGCTTCCACTCTCCGCACAAACTACTGGATGCAGCGCACATTTATCTAGGTTTAACGTTTAAACATTGTTATATGCTTGAACTGTTTTAGTATATCTATAGACATTATTTTAGGCAAGTCATGATGATTTGAGAAGGCTAAATTGATCAAACATGGCTATGATCAGCCTGCCGGTCTGCCGCTGGCCGCTTGGTCGTTACTTTAAGAAAGAAAAAAATTATTTAACGAACAAAAAAATGCTTCAAACGTTTTGCTAAATTAACTTAATAAAAAACCGAAACGAAATATAATCACTTTGCCATTACATACAAAACGGAACTATTTTAATAGCTGAAACAGTATTACGATTTGGGAGAAGGAGTAAAAAAGACGGGCTCGGGACGGACTCGGGCTGGTATCTGTCAAGCTCTCGGACACAGGAAGTGAGACACAGGAAACAGACATTCTGCAAAATAATAATAATAACGCTACTAAACGAGACAAAATAACGTTTTTACATTTCGTCTCATCTCCTTTTGGTCAACGAAAATGAAGAGACATTTTAGCATAGTTTTTATTTTGTAAACCACATATAGCCTCGTTTTTATTCGTCAATAATACTGCATTATACATTTAATTATAGTCATCGTCACATGGCCAGCTTTTACGTTGCGTCTCGTCTCGTTTTCGTCACGTGACAAAGGTTCGTTGACGACTATATTTAGTCATAATTTTCGTTGACGAAAACAACACTAAGCTGATCAACTAACATGACCATTACAAATGTGTTTAAAAGAAAAAATACATGTATTAACACATATTTGAGAATCTGAATATAAAATATTTCACAATTAGATTAACAAGTTTCATAATAAATATCGATCTAAATAAATCTTAATCTCCAGCAACAGGTCTGTATGTATGATGATATGAAAAGCTGTCAAGAATTGTTGACCTGATATTCTGATTCTGTTCCACAGATTGCACAAGAGTAGTCAGCAACAAGTGTTTAATGAAGAAAACACACTCCATCTCCCTGCAAATTATGAAATTGGCTGGATGAAAATTCTGGATGATAACAAGTTAATTTCTGAGATCACTATTCCAGGTACCCATGACAGCTTGGCCCTTCATGGAGGACCGACAGCAGAATGTCAGGCATGGTCGCTAATAGACCAGCTACAGGCTGGCATACGCTACTTTGACTTGAGAGTGTCTGGGGACGAACTGAAAGTTGTGCATGGACCAATTTCCCAACATACAACGTTCTTTGGTGTTTTCAACACAATAAAGGACTTCTTATCTAGATTCCAAACTGAGACGGTGTTGGTCAGAGTTAAGCATAGCAGCACATTTCCAGATCATGTTATATCCCAGCTTAAAACTGATTCTAATAGTTGGGTTAGCAATGACATACCAAGAATTGGAGATGTAAGAGGAAAAGTTGTTTTCGTTCAAAAAAAACCTTTAATCTGGGTGTCCCTCTATATGAAACTGATAAACATGGTGACTATAAAGTAGGAAATGTGGAGAAAAAGAAAGATAAAATTATTGAGCATCTGAATGAGGCTATACAAGCATGTACAGCTGGTTCTGTTGTTTTGAACTATTCAAGCGGCACAGGCTTACCTTTTTTAAGGCTAGACAACCTCCCAAAAAGTTTGGCAAGAGAAATCAACCCTTGGTTATATAATAATCTCAAAGGTGCTTCTGAACAGAATATCAAGCTTTGTTTTGGGGTTATAGCCATGGACTTTCCAGGCTTTGATTTGATACAATCGGTCATTGATTTTAATAAATAGGTAGGCCTAAATAAGTCTGTAATTTTTACAGTACAGTACATTTCTTAATTGAGCATACACTTTAGTGGGACAGAAGTCTGTATTTTCTGTTAAATTAATGACAAAGCATCACTGCCTTGGTGTCTATATTTCTATACTTTTTTTTATGTGTAGAGAGCTTTTTCTTTCAAATTTTAAACCATGTAGTCTTGACAACAGCAGCTCAGTTGAATAAAACTGAAAAATAACATGCTCTGCTCATAAATGATTTTCTGAGTCATGTGCAATACAATACAGTTTTTCTCAATCGTTTTGACACATTTATGGAAGAAAGAAAGAGACATGTCTTTGAAATAAAAAAGCATGTTGAATTGCACTAACTGAAAAAATAATGCATTGCATTAACAGGGCTTGCATTTGTAGGGGCTGAAGTTTAACATAGTTTTTTAAGTTGGGAATATTTCAATTCAAAACATTCACACACATTTTCAAAATTAAAAATTCAATAATTCATATTCATCTTCCAGAGTTCACTTCTGAAATATTCAATCTGTTTAAAAATACGATGTATAGCCTAATTGTTCTGGATCATCTATCTGAGTTTAATGTTTGTAGTGATCGATTCTGATACCAAGTCATGTAGCTTGCTTTAGAATATAGTTACCATAGTAAGATTCTAAGCCAGTTAAATTCAGTTAGTTGCCTTTTTTTAAATGCCTTTTCATTTTCCTTCACTGAATAATGTGGCCGACGTTTGCTCGACGTGCGTATGATATCCACGCGCATGTGCATGTAGTGATCACTGCAGCCCGGAGACCTGCAAGTGGGAGGAGCTTACGCCAAGAACAGCAAGTAGGAGGAGTTTGAGAACAGCAAGTGGGAGGAGCTTATGCCGCAAGTAGGCTGGATTTCATGGTAGTTTAAAAGGATATAAATATAACACATTTTCATTGTAGTTTAAACTGAAATTCTTAGTTTTGTCATTGTGTTTATCCAATACCATTCACTGTTAACATTGAAATCATGTCTTTACACCTTTTGGCTTGCTTTGCGATGGTGTCATTTTAAATCCTTTAACTGTAGTAATTTAAGCATATTTCTGGATATTACATTTTACTTCTACAATTCTTCTACAGTAGCCTACCAAGGAACATTAAAGTGAGATGCAATTGCACTTAGGAGGTAAATGTGTGATACATAAAGAAAATGTTGAGTACTGTTAAGAAAATGTAGTTACCATTTGCCTGTACTGCACATTTTTTATTTTGCATATTTTTTTAAATCAAATTACAGCAAATGACAGACTAATGTTCTTCAGAACATGTTACACAAATCAATGTATTAATTTGAAATCTCAGGGTGGGTAAATGATTTTATTTCTGATGAATCAAAGTATGTACAATCATTCATTCAGCACAATAGACTTGCATGCAGTGGACACTGCAAAATCCCGGATGCATTGCTTCTGAGTAAATTCCACGGAGCTCGCCTCGCTTGCCCTTCCCAACATAACCTGGTGGGTACACAAGAAGCACAATGAGCATTAGGGTTAACCCAAATTTAAAACATTCTCCCCATGCCATCCAAGATATGCATGACTTTATTCTCTTGTTGAACATGTACAAACATTTCAAGAATAATTTCTCAGCTCTGTAGGTCTATGCTATGCAAGTAAATGGTGTCCAGAAATTTTAAGGGACGACATTAGGCCAAGTAATAAACTTTATTACTATTTTTAAAAGTATTCCTTTTAAAAACCACTAGACAAAACGCTAGTTTATTCACCATTAATTTACACAGAACTGATTATGTATTATAAATATGGGCTTCACAGAAAGTGTTACCAAAATTACAATGCCATGCCAATTACATTACCTGTTTATGGTCTTCGGTATCCATAACCTGGAGAGCAAATTTGTTGTTTGTAGAAAAACACAAGATATTGTCAGGCACATTAAAGATTGTAAGCTGTGTGTGGTATTAAGAAAACGTTGTACAAAAGCCACCAAGAAAATGCACATTTCACAGCTTGTAATACTTTTTACAAAACAAAACAAAACAAAAAAATTGTACATCACGCTTACCTCTTCCACTCATCTAGGGTGTTTCTCAAATGGAAGGCTGGATCCTATTGAGACTGCATCCTTCCTAGTTCAGTCCTTCAGTCTTGTAGGCTTCTTCTTCTTCTTCTTGGTTTTTTTTACGGCAGATCGCAGACATATTTGTGCATTACCGCCACCTATCTTGGAAATGGACCATTGACACGTTCCTTACCAACATAAATTCCTTTATTTACCCGCACAGAGGCTTCATTGAATTTCATCCGGCGCTGCGTGTTCAGCTCCTCCGTCCACTCTCAACCCCCATGACAGATAAAATAAATAGATAAGTAAATAATTAAAATACCCTAATTTAAATACGCTTATTTAACCCAGTATTTCCCAAATATTCTATCATTAAATTTATTATACTCCTATCTGACTTTAATACATTTAGAATGTCTTGTAGGCTAGAATCCTCCTCGGCATATAAACGCTAGAATGAGACGCTCTAGTAAGTGCGCGTGGCTACGTCACACTTGTTCCCGCCCTCACCGTCACGGTGTTATGGATCAACTGGGGATCGTGTTCATAGACATATAAAATACCTATGTCTATGAATCGTGTTAACTGGGGACATGCGCGTGCACGCTAATAGTTTTACCTGAGTTTCCAGCAGATGTTGGACCTCCACAGATTCGTCACAGGGAATTTTCAACGGAACAGGTTTCAAAGCTTTCCACATTATTTGTGAATATTTGTATCATTATTGGACTCGGTTGTTCCTCCTGTCAGTGTTCCAATGTATCAGGCGCAGTTTAAGGGAAGTTTTAATGTCGCGTCTCAAACCACGCCAAGGTTAATTTTTTTAGGCTACATATTCGTTTCAATAGATTTTTTTTTTTCTAATGACAATTGTAAATGCATTAAATAAGGTGTTTACTTAAATGAATTTGAGGAGCAATATTGCTGTGGTCAAAGGAATGTCAAGCATTTCATTTTCTTTCTTTTTTTATATTGCTACAGAATGAGTGATAAATAAGCTATAGTTTTGCATTATGCATATAATTTGGAATTAGTGACACAGATAAGATGCAGTGAATTGTCCTGAATAGGGAATGTTTAACAAATGTATATACATAGTTAGATGTTGAAGCAAAATCACACACACACATTTAACAATACATAGCTTCAAAGCAGCTTTACACGAAATGCTTTTTTTTTTTTTTTTTTTTTTACTATGAAGAGAAATCTGCTATGTCAGAAATGACTTGTCGATGTAACGTCCATATTGTAGAAATGTACAGTTTTATAATAGAGGTCTGTCAAGTCAAGTGAGGTCACCTTTATTTATATAGCACTGTGTACAATACAAGTTGTCAAAGGAGCTTCACAGTGTTGAATATTGAAATAGTGTGTCAATAATGCAAGCAAAGTTCAAGTCAGCTGTAAAGCAGCTCTAAAATGAGGATAATAGTAAACAGTTAGTTTCTCAGTTAAAGTCAGCTCATCATTGATTCAGTCCTTGTCCAGCTCAGTTCAGTCGAGGTGAAGAGGTCTTCGCAGGGGATCTGTTTGTAGGGTGGTCTCCACTGACTTTCAGAGATGTTGTGGTCTTCTCTAGGTGCTGATCCACCATCTGGACTGGAAACGGGCTGGATCTGGGTAGTTAACATCATTCAGTTAAGCACAAACATGTTTAGGCAATGATTTACATATTGTGATCATAATGATTATAATATGAGGATAATTTTGCAGTTTTGCATGTTGATTCAGAGTTGGGATCATAAGTTTTTTGCAGGGGTTGTTATCTCTTCACATGTGTTAGGGTCATCTAAAATCTTCACAAAGGCTGAATCCAAATGTTAGTGAGGTTGTTACCACTGAAATGAAGATAACTGGCATAATTCAACGTTATATATAGAGGCCCACACTCATTTTTTATGAAACTGACAGACTTTTGTGTCATATTTTTAGTTCAAGAAGTCTGCAATAAAGTAAATATTGAAGGTTTTCCTATTCTAATTCATGTTTGGGAGAGAGGTATCATATTCGTGTAAGATGCCAAATGATTATGAGGTTAGTGATGTATACTGTCTTTTGCAATATTAGCCATATATGTAATAATTCATCATCACAGTATCATGCTCTGCCTATGTCAGTCATGAAAAAGTTGTGGCTGCTGAGTGAGAGTCACAGGACTTTCACAATAAAGGCAGTATGGAAACTAGAAAAAGAAGCTGTGAGTCAGTAAGAAAGATCCCACAGCATGGTTCACTTTTAATAAACACCTGTTAATCACTTTGTCACCTTATAATGTAAACATGCCATACATGTGACATATATCGCTCATACAAATTGTGGAAAAATGCCTTCCTGTGTTCATCACACATACAGTATTAAAGAGTTTGGCTTTGAATCCTGCACTGCTCATAACATGTTTTCTACGGTCAGAAACACAAGTAGTTTGTCAAGAGACCAGTAGGCCTATATGTAAAATGAAAAGCAGGAGTCATGAACTTAGAATTTACTTTAGACAAAGTGTTCTCTACAAGTTCATTGAAAGACAACATTTATAAAAAAAAATTAAAGGACTTTGCAATTCATGTTTACTTTAGGTAGCCTACTGCTAATTTTAACTTAATCTATATCTGTTAATTAGAACACATGACAGCACACTACAGACACAATAAGATCCAATAATATTGAAATGAAAATACTTACATTTTTACTTCAGCTCGTTGTAGAGTTTGATTATCCATTGAAACGAATGTCCCATGTTAAAGTGGGCGTGGTTGTGAGCGTGACATCAGAGCATGGTAAACTTCCCTAAACCCACGTGACATACGCAGGTACGGACACCGCGGAATCAAAACGCTTTATTATGCATGATGCCAATGTATACAATTTACAACTGGTGAAAAACGTTTTTTAATCTATGACCCGTGGAATATCTCGGTGACGAATCTGTCGCTGTCACATCTGCTGGAAAGCCAGGTAAAACTATTAGCGTGCACGCGCACATCCCCAGTTAACACGATCCCCAGTTGATCCATAACACTGGCACGAAAATACTAATAAAACTTAGTTTTGAAAAAACCTTTGTATTACAAATCTTTATATTATTTGGCTTTCTATTAATGCAATACAATGAATCACAGCTGTCTATCCCTGTGGCTTAAATTACTGGCAGTTTAGCTTTTAGTAAGTAATTTACACCAAAACATTATTTTTGTCTTAGATTTCATAATAAATTCAGACAAGCTCAGTACTGACTCGTTTTTCGTCAGTTTACTTTCATGAAATGGAATGGGTGCAAAGGATTGTGGGTGACTGAAGGTCACGGAGGATACATCCCATGCGTCCTTCAAATTCAGCTGAATGAAGGACGCGAAACAAAGGCTGCCTTCCAAGGATCCTTCCGATTGAGATGGCCTTCAGCAACTTTTGATGACGTGGCAGCCGAGATATGCGGCCTTCGTAGGATGCAGTCTTCCATTTGAGAAACACCCCTAGAGTGCCGCCGCTTAAAGTCGTCTTCTTCGTTTTTTTGACGAATCAAAAAATTCGCCCACTACCGCCACCAGGAGTGTGAACCGATACTACAACCCACATAACATTAAACAAACCAATCAAAATCTTCTGTTGGTTTGTACAGCCCACTTGCAGCTTAAGTCCCACCCATTTGCAGCTGACTCCGACCTCCGTTTATACGTGTGCGGTGTGTGTTTGCGTGCAATAAGTGGCGGCAAGAGCGAAACGTTCAAAAGTGTGGGTTCACGTTACAAAACTAAGCCACACCAGTGTCAGGTGCAATATGCAGTAGTGTAATAGTGAACAAAGGAGGCAACACCTGTAACATAATGAAACATTTACAAATAAAACACAACATCTACCTCAAGCAATGCGCTGTATCCCCCGGCTCCAGCTCCTACTGCAACTCGCGAGACACATTCACATCAAATGCTGATTCAGCGGTATAGTTACACTCATGAGACACTGCACTTATTTGCAGTCACAAAAGTGACATTTCACATTCATTGAAAAAACATTTCATTCGCGTGCTGCCCTGACATGCGCTTATTCAGAGCGAGTTACATCTGAAGCCTGCATACACTAAAAGACGGTCAAACAGCACCTGATTAGTTAGTTATCTCAGTTATTGTCTGATTGCGTGAATACTGTCAAAAACACACAAGGTTTACATATAAACACAGTTATGTCTAAGTGAAAGTAAACAGTTGAGGGACAAACGGATGCATGCTCTTAAAGGGACAGGACTGAACATGCTGCCGATTGTCATTAAAGGGATAGTTCACCCAAAAATTAATATTCTGTCATTATTTACTCACTGTCATGTTGTACCAAACCTGTATTAATTTTTATTCTTGTGCTGAACACCAAAGAAGATATTTTGAAGAATGTGGGTAACCAAACAGTCGCTGGTCCCCACTGACTTTAATAGTAGGAAAAAAATATGGAAGTCACTGGGGACCAGCAACTGTTTGGTTTCCCACATTCTTCAAAATAACTTTTATATTCAACAGAAGAAAGAAACTCATTCAGGTTTTAAACAACTTGAGAATGAGTAAATGATGGCACAATTTTCATTTATAGGTGAACTATTCCTTTAATGTTAATAAAATAAAACACAGAAAAATAACTCACTGCTCTTGACTGAAGAACTTTAATACAGTTGCTAAAGTTCAGCAGTAATAAAATAACTTGACATTTTCAGCAACTTTTCACATCATATCTTTTTGCACCAAATAGTATCGATAAGCTGTATCGGTATCGATAAAATGAAAACGATACCCATCCCTAATTAAAGTTGCATTCAAATTGTGAATAGCAGGAAAGCAGGTGGTTTCATCTTTACTTTATTTTTTTCGTAAATAGCAGCGGCAACCGCGTCGACTTTAACCACTTACTAGGCAGATTATTAGCAACCAATAGAAGATTTCACTGAGCTCATGTCGGGAGCGTTGAAAACATGATGAAGATCATTTAAAATGTAATGGAATTCTGATTGGATGATTCATCTTTTACAGAGATATAAATTAAGAAAAAATAATAATAATCCAGAGAATACGTGTTTGAGTTGGTTTGCCAGGTAAAAATACAGTACGTGTAAAATGTAGTTAACTGTGTCTGACATGAAAACCATACAATAGTCATAGTTCCATGAAAGAGAAAGCGGCAGCCACACACCGATTCCAGGATGTTGTTACCTTGACAAAATGATCTCATGGTCACAACATATGATCATATTCCCATGAGTTAATATCTCGTGGCCACAACAAGTGAACCGAACATGTCCCCTCCTGGTCACCGTAAATGCTTCGTTCTATGGCAAGCCGTTTTGACTTTTATTTCTTCTCAGGATATGTATTCTTGATATCAACAATTTAATTTTCACTAGTTAAAATGCTAATTCTTGATATCAGGAATTGTATTTCTACTAGTAACAATTGTAATTTTTGATATCAGCAATACATTTCCACTAGTAACAATGTTAATTCTTGATATCAACAATTACATTTTCACTAGTTAAAATGCCAATTATTGATATCAACAATTACATTTCTACTAGTAAAAACTATCATTTTTGATATCTGTAATTGTATTTTCACTAGTTAAATGTCACCATAGGCTGCCATTCAAAATCAATTCTTG
>JAFVLL020021285.1:0-35021 GCA_021397915.2 Tor tambroides
ACTCTCCTGAACAATATGTGGTGATGTAGGGGCTGTTTGATATATATATGTATATATATATATTAGGCTTTCTGACTCCAAGACTCAACTAATCTCTGCAATTCTCCAGCTGTGATCCTTGGAGAGTCTTTGATCACTCAAACTTTTTGGTTTTCCTAATGTTTCATTGAGTTTTAATTATTTTATACCAACAATTTGCTGCACAAAACACACTGTGGCCAGTGCGTTTTTATCCTTGCTGTTATTGAATTCATATTTAATATCATTTTTGTCTTATTTTCTTCTACCTTGTGTAGTTTTGCTCATTATCTTCAAGAATAATGGCAGGTCACGCAACCTGTCCATGATGGCATCTGGCTAATCTGACTAGCTTCTACCAAACTGACATTGTGTTCAAACAATGAGCTTGATTAGATGCACAAACTTTGACATCGATAATAATGAAACGGTAAGCATTTTCTCCTCCCTGTTAAAAGCCGATTAGCCTGTTTATTTTGCCATCATGCATGCAGCATGATATGGCTATGTTGCAATGTGTTATTAGAATTTAGCATTGTTTTTCCAAGAACAGAACAGACCAGATAAGCATTTTTGAAAACTTGTTTTTGTTTTTAAAGCCTACACATTTAGTTGCAGTTCACTCCACTTTTGTAGGAAAAAATGTGTTTTAATTATATTTTAAGCCTACAAAAGTTCATCTTTTTACTAAGTTTTATTGTGGCTGCTTCAAATTAAGATTTATTCACCTTTATTATATAACTATTAATAACTGAGCAACAAGTCAGCATATTAGAATGATTTCTGAAGAATCATGTGACACTGAAGACCGGAGTAATGATGCTGAAAATTCAGCTTTGCATCACAAGAATAAATTGCAATTTAAAATGTATTCAAATAGAAACCAGTCATTTTAAATAGTAATAATATTTCACAATATTTCTATTTTTACTGTATTTTTGATCAATTAAATGCAATCTTCAATTAAGTGCAGACTTCTTTCAAAAACATCTTCTACAAATCAACTTCTTATTGTCTTTTGCTTGGGTTTCTATATGTTTAAAACAAACTAACTGCAATCTAAATGCAACATTGTGTAGATGTTTGTCCTGCAAGCAACGCAACCCTTCAAAGCAAAATTGTTTACAATGCAAGTGAGCGAGTCAGTGTGTGTTACTTGCACCTGCTGTCGCCCGCTCTGACACACAAAAGAAACACTCTCTCTATGAAAAACTTTCTCTTTCATTTGCAATATCCCTTTATTAGCGTCCTCTCCTCTCACCTTACGGACCCGTGACCCTTTTGTGTGCTGCGCTTAGGGACGATGTCATCACTGTGGGCCTCAGAGATGGAAAAATGACAGGGCTATGCAGGGGGCCGAGAGTTCCTGGCTGTAACGTGACCCTGCAGATGCTTCAGTCATGCCTGCTATGAGAAGCCTCTGCATAGGCCTCAACCTCCTCCTCTGGGGTCCGGAGGGCCCGACCACCACTGCCGGGGGTTTGGCTGGAAGGACGTGGGATGGCCGAACAACACGGAGGTGAGTTATAACCTCTGGCAGACCATCACAGTGTCTTTGTGTGTGTGGGTGTGTGTGTATGTCGGGTAAAAGTGGCCTGCTCTCATATGTCATACCAAATGCTCTGAGAGAGAAGAGGGTGAAAGAGTAACAGCGAGGGACAGAAATAGGGGAAGGAGAGAGAGGGAATGTGTATAGATGTCACTGAGGTTACTGTCACACCGCAGCAGAAGATGGTCAAAACACATACTACAACTACAAGTGAACTTAAGGAGGCATAACCTAATTTTAAGAGCTTTTTTAAGAGTATTAACTGTATGAACAGAACTATTTTTGACGGGTTTTACATTACAAATATCAAAACATTCTTAAATAAAGATACACTTACTTTTATTAGACACATTAACATGACTATTAGGTTTATTACTATTAGATATTAAGTCTTGTTTTCTGAAAAATCTACCAAAATTAAGTGTTTATGCTTAAAAGAAGAAAAATATCTCAGTGCAGTAAGAAAAAACTTAATTCAAGAGGAAAACATGATTATTTTTCTTACCCCACTGATAATTTTTTTTTTAAGCATTAGCTTAAATACATTTAAGTGAATGTATTTTAATTTAAGACTTTTTAGATATTTGTAATAAAAAACAAGACAAAAATACAAATTAAGAATGTCACTGCAAAAAATAAAGAGAACAAGTTTATTTCTTTTACCCCAATGATTTTTTTTTTTTCGTTTTAAACAAATTTTTAACATACTTAATATCTTGTCATTTTTCTTCAAGTAAATGTATCTTGATTTAAGATGTTGTTGATATCTGTAATAGAAAACAATACAAAAATAATAAGTAAAATCATTTTTTTTGCAGTGCACAGTCGTCTGCCGTGTCATTGACATAATTATAACTTCACACACACTTTATTCTTTGCTGTCAATTACGGGCTGTGAACCTCTCTCAGGTTATGAAAATTGTCTCAGAAGAAAAAATGTAATCCTTAAAGATGTAATACTGCTTTGGCACTGCATGTGAATTAGAGAAAGAATTGACTGTAAGTTGTGTTGTGAACAGGACGACTCGCTAAGAATGATATGCACATGCTTTCTGCATTGTTTTAGCACCCGGCTCACTGAAGGAATTAAATATATCACATGAAGAGCACTTGAATCGGCTATTTAAAAAGACAAAAGTGCACTTGAATAAACCTCATGTCTCTTTATATGCCCAGTTATTACTTATCCAGGCTTCTTATATGAAGAAGCATTACTATGCAACTTTTATGCAGGCCCACAGGGAAATTGGGCTCACAGAAAGTTCCATAGATTTCCATAGATTTGCAACATCCATCCCTGATACAATTTGGTAAATGCACCTCCCTTTATGTGTGCATTTACTATTAGATATTGTGCACAATTTCATTTTTCCATTCTGTTTTTTTCCCTTGGTCGGTGTGCAGATTTTGTGTGGGTGATCTGTTGCCGTTGTGGAGGGACTCCCTTTCTCGTTCTCTCATGGTTTCTCTGTCTTACAGACCTGATCTTCCATTTATAGCTGCGGCGTCTCCACGTAGTGGAGTGTGAGCGTTCCACTAGGGCAAATATGGCTCTGATATTTTTCCCCAACCACAGGCCAACACTCACTCACAGCATTATACATGCTGCTTCTCACACACTCGTCTCTCTCTCATATTCACATTTTCATCCTGAAATATTTAATATTTCAATATTTAACACTGACTATTTGTTTCACTATTGCTCAGACATAGAAGTAGTGATTTAAACAAACCCCTAACCATATAAATGACACTTTTGGGGGGAATCAGTTCTTTTGCATTTCAAGCTCACTCGAAAAATGAGCTTGTAAAATTATATTATGTTGCTTCTTGCAAGTTTTGAGGCAATTTCAAAGTGAAATGTCCAGTGAATGACGGTTTAAGTCTGTTCAGTTCTCTCCAAAACTGTTAATTCGTGATTTTGGCAATGGATTTTTATGTTGGGGATTATGGCAGCTTGGAAATGAAATATCTGATGAGTAGGGCTAAAAGGTTAATGTTCTATCGCATCTGAACCTAGCAACCGAACAGCAGCTTTCTAATAACCATTCAGAAAACCCTGCGTCATGGTGGTGAGTTGCATCATGCAGCCCATCCAAAAGCAATTTTTCAGTTAATGAGTTTCGAAAGAATTCGAACTCTGAACTTCCCTCCAAAAATGTTTCTCTGTGGTGTTGCACCATCTTTGGTTTTGGCATTTGCCATCATGATGTAATAAAGAGGGTGTGTGTGTGTGTGTGTGTGTGTGTGTGTAGACTTCAGGCCAAAGGTGACCAAAATCAGCAGTTTGCCCACTGACAGAAGATAGAACAAAAAGACCAAAGAAGGCGTTCTTTGAAAAACCAAGTGAGTCAGTGCGGTTTCCCTGGTTAATTTAAAGGAGTTTGTGTATGCGTGTGTCTTAGTCTTCCTGTGGAAAAGCTTTCCTGTGCATACAAATGTCCTTTGCTGTCCCTAAATAGAAATATATGTAATTGTAGCTGTCACAGAGATGAAATATTCCCCGCCATGTCAAAGAGATGCTGAGAATCTATCATCTTTTGAGCAAGAGTCTGTCTTGGAATATTTTCCTACAGGATAGATAAAGAATTATACTATAATGCTTTGGCTTTTACATTGCTGAGGTTTATAAAGTGTTTTTGTTGGATGAGGTGCATTAAAAATCCCAAATAACTCAACGACCCTCCATAAATCTTCAGTACAGTATGTTCATCTCAACTGATATAGACATCTAATTTCTTTGGGATGTCATGTGATTTAGGCACATGCAGTTTACATTAATTTTTTAGTTTTTGTTGCATAACTACACTAATCATTAACTAATTGCACAAATGGCCTTTTAATAGTTTTGATGGATGAGAGCAAATGCAAGGTTTGACGCCAACTGAGCCATTTAGCTTGAAAAAGACGCCAACTCAGATCTTAATGTTGTAAGTTTTTGGATACTTAAAGGTGTTTGGAGTGCTATATTTTATTGTTCTTGGTCGCCAAATCAAGACCACGGCAGAGAATCGTGTGAGGTGAGCGGCGACGCCTCCCTTGGAAACATCACTTCCAGAAAGCCTTGGGTCAAATGTCTAGAAGAATAATGAGTTGGTTTTGTGGGCCAAATATTAATTAAACAAAACCATTAATGGCTGTTTGTTGAAGCCCAGAAAGCCAGGACAAAATCTGGACTATTTTAGACCATTTCCCGACTCTCAGTTGCAAAACAATGACACATTAGGAAGGGAAACTAAGGGGAAACTGCACATGTGTCAGGATGTCCCTGGTCACCGTGAGGTTTCCATATGACGGAGATACTGGTATAACTGTCAACAAGACTGCCAGAGCACTTGCCCAAGAGTTCACAGTTCACAATTGGCCCCATTTGAAGTGAAACTTCAAATTACATTGCATAAGTATGTCTGTCTCCTCCATCCCAAAGCTAGACTCACCTAGACTTCAGTTTAACAGATGCTAGAAACACCAATACCTGAGAATAGATGGAGAGGCAGATGGAGTCAGACCGCCGAGTCATTAGACTGGTGCACGTCGAGGCTGTGTGCTCAGCATAATGGCAGTAATGGACTTCAAACACATCTGTAAGAAAAACACTGAGCCATTAAGGCCAGAGGGCCTGGCACAGCAAATATTTGGCCATGGATGAAGGTAGGGGGTCATGTGATTGGTTTTATGGCACTCAGATTTTCCACATGTAACAATTACTTCAGAGCAGCATGTCACGCGGACCTGTAGTTACTCCAAATTAAGCACTTTGCAAAGGCCGAACACTTTCATATCGAAACCTTTTGTGATTGTGCACATACTTAAGTGAATATGTTTCCTATTTGCTCATGCAGTGATATTTGATAATGAAAATGAGCTGAGCTTAAAAAGTCATTATTGTTGCAGAATTGAGCAAACATTGCATAACCTAATACTGAACTCTTGGGTTTTCTTTATGCTAATCTATGGCTAATCAAAATCACAGCGATTATAGGCTTCTATGCGTACATATTGATGTCAAAGCTGTTGTATGAAATGATAATGAGAAAATAAAAGCTGGATAGTGCACATACCCAGAAATATTTCTCACTGGATGGTATCTGTTACATGTTAGTTCCTGTTAGTACCTGTTTGCCCTTATTTGGTTTGTTTCCTGTTCTTGTTATTAGTTAATCATCATTCGCTCTGTTTCACCTGAGTTTATTAATCATCTAGTTTGCTCCTTTGTTTCCGTTCCTTTATAAGCCTTCAGTTTCTGTATGTTCTTTGTCTCAGTTTGATGTTGTTAAATGGAAATCTGTTTGTTGATGCTGATTAAAAACTCCTTTCGTTTACTCCTTCGTCGTGCGTAGTTTCTACAACCACGTACCGTGACAGAAACTGAGACCTGAACTAAGTATGGAGTTCGCTGAACGCTTCGCTGCCCTGTCCCGAAAGGATCTCCCACTGGGGGAGGACCTCCCAGACACCACCAAACTCAGCTGGAGGGAAGGGATCCTCCAGTGTCTGGAGAGTGTCCAGCCCAGATCCAGAACCAGCCCGCTGGCTGCAGCTCTCTCCAGACCGCCGTTCGCGGCGAAGTCATGCCCGCCGCCGATCCCAGCCACCCCAAGCCCGCCGCCGTTCGCGGCTCACTCAAGCCTGCCATTCGCTGGGAAATCAACGTCGCCGTCCTCAGCTCCGAAGTCAAGCCCGGCGCCGTCCGCGGCTCACTCAAGCTCAAGCCCGCCGTTCGCAGGGAAATCAACGCTGCCGTCCACAGGGAAGTCAAGCCCGCCGCCGTCCGCGGCTTACGTGCCACTAGGAATACTGGTGGTATATGAGGATATGTATCCAGCCCCAAAGCTCGTTCCAGGATGTTTTCCTTTGTCTCCTTCGTCTCCGCTGGTCCCAGCCAGCTTTGCTCCTCGCAAGCGCCCTCAAGTGCCCGCTCCTCCAGAGCGCCCCCCAGAAGTCATAATTCACCCCAAAATTTTCTTGGGGTGAATTATGACTTCAGGAAGCATGACGCAACAATGGCCGGGCTAAGGCCCAAAGCCACGGAGGTGGATCCACCATGCCCCCCCCCCCGAGTCTCCTGATCCGCCATGGCTCTCGGGTCTGCCTGATCTGCCCTGGAGGCTGGTTCAGGACAGGGACACAGAGGAGGCCTCCAGGGTGGATCAGGCAGACCTGGGAGCCATGGCGGATCAGGAGACTCGGAGGGCGCTCCCCCTCCCTCCCTTGATGCTGATTAAACTCCTTTCGTTTACTCCTTCGTCGTGCGTAGTTTCTACAACCACGTACTGTGACAGTATCATTTTCCCACCTGAACAAGGAAATTAATTTTCTTAGGTTTCAATCAAACATTTTGTATTAGGAAAATCAAAAGTAAAATGAATCTGGATTTTTACATTAATTTGCAATTAAGTGGGTCATTATCAATTTGCTATGTGGTTCAAGGTCATATTTTGGTCTCTAAGTCTATGGGAATTTTGGTTCAACGTCCAGAAAGTAATAATAAGTCTAAAAAAGTAATACACTGTAAAAATGATTTTTCAAAGTTGTAAATAAATCAAAGATTATTAGAGATTGTTTTTCAAGGGAAAAATATTTGTCTTTCACGTTTAATTTAGTGTGTTACTTGCCATTTCTTTGTAATTATTTGTGAAATTTACTAGCAATTTCTAAGTGAAAATTGTTTCAAAATTCTGTCTTTAGTGACATGAACATTCTTTGAACGTTCAAAATGTCCTGTTTTTTTTTAATGGTTTATAAACCTTTTTTCTTTGTTATTTAAACGTTACGGGAACATTCCAATTTATCATTTTTGGAAATGTTATTTTTGAATGTTCCCGCTAACAAAGTCCAATAGTAGAGAGTGCGTCTCGGGGTCCTAGTGCTGTAAAGTCAAGGTGCTCTCTGGTCTAGGGTTTATCACAGTCCATCAAAGAATACTTCAAAATGACCATGGCACTCTTGTGAATTAAAAAGCCTTTATTATCAAATGGCTACATCCAAGAAATCTAAAAACTCTCCAACACGTTTCAGCACGTGCCTTCTTCAGGGAGAGCAAACAACAAGCTAGTTCCCCCTAACATTCTAAAGTAGTAACATTTTTAAAAAAATGTTATAAGAAACATCCAACTAAAAAGTATATTAAGTAATGTATAAGTTATGTTTTTTGTGGTAATATTTTAAACATTGTTAAAAACCTGACAACTTTCAACAAACATTCCATTATGTTACTGCAAGAATGTTTGTTCATAACTTGCCAGAACCAATTCTGTCCAAATGTGTGGTAGCATGAGCAACAGTAATAGTGATGTTTGCCTTAGCAAACACTACTAAATGTTATGCTAAAGATACATTGTCAACGATGGGACAGCCTTGTATTCGACTCCCAGTTGGCTGGAGTGTTTAGTAAGGCTATCCATGTGTGCTCATATCTTTCTGATCGTCACATATACAAATGTTCCATTTTAACAAACCCTCCCCCTACGGTTGATGACCTACAGTGGCCTAAACATAGCAAGGACGATGGACAGAACTGCCCCTGAAGTTTTTAGGAACCACGTGTTATCTTAAAATCAATACAGTAATGTGATAATGTGGTAACACACCACTGAGTGGAAATCCTGTCTAGATATCACTGCAGTTTGAGTTTGCATTTAGTATTTAATGCTAACAGACAACCCAACCGTGCTGATAAGACCTGGTCAGATGCAGCTGAACAGTGGAAGTGACTGTGGCTTATCCTGTTCTGTTCAAATCTGTTAAGCTGACTCATGCTGTTGCACTCAGTTGATCTCATGCCAACGCTCTGGCACAAAGAGTAGGAAACGTTCATCAGGGCTTTGAGAAAGCAATGTAAAGATGTCCCGTTGTCTCTAGGGATGGGCCTCTGACAAAGTAACATCGCCCTCCTGTGGCAAGATGCCAAAAAATGCCCACATAAAACTCAAACTTTGCACTTTTGCTTATTCTGATTTTGCCGGTTTTCCATTGAAACATCCTGTGAACTAGTTACTGTTTGAGATTCGCTTATACAGTAAAATGTTCGGATACTGGCGATTTTATCAGAAAAGTTAGTTTTGACTTGTCCCTCAGTTTGTAAGAAAAAAAAGTTTATAGTAATGCACTTAATAATAATAATGGCAGTCTAAAGGTCAAGGCAATACAGAGGAGTTAACCGCAGAAAAGTTGTTGTATTTTGTTAGCACGTCTATATTAATTCTTTCGTACAAAAATCCTTCAGAAATCCTTGATCCTTCAGAAATCAATCGAATATGCTGATTTGCTGCTATTGATATTAATGTTGAAAATAGTTGTGCTGCTTCATATTTTTGTAAAAACCGTGATACTTTTCAAGATCTTTTGATGCATAGAAAATCAAAATGATTGGAAACAGAATTTTTGTAGCATTATAAATGTCTTTACTGTTACTTTTGATCAATTGAATATACAAAGTGGCTTTTTACATTCTTTATTTAAAAAGCCACTTTTCGGTATGCTTGCACATATCGTGACGTCTACAAGGTTTCATGGCTTTTCATGGTCATGACAGGAGATGAAAAATTGGATATAGGACTAACTTTGAATGAGTAATTTGAATTTTACTACACTAGTCTCATGTTAGCACACATAGTGTTTAGTTTGGCTGTACCTTCACAACAGTGTATATTTGAACATTTATCCTAGAGCAGTTTCATGCCCCATAGACTGCCATTATAAATGCATTACTATAAAATGATTTTTCCAAACTGACGGGAAGACTCCAAATGTGCTTTTTTTGCGGTAACTGACAGTTCACATGCTATTGATTGACCTGAGCTTGTACTGAACCTCAAAACACCCCAACTTTGACAAAAGATTTTTTTTTTTTTTTTTTGGTAACATGAGTTCAAAACTGCTTTTTGCACAGAAAGTTATTAATTCCTGAGGCCGTGTGGTCCCAGGTGTACCACCCGGGCCAGTCAGCCAAACTGTCCCCTGTGCAGATGTCCTCTATAAAGCAGGAAGGATGCTGGGACACACATCGTCAGCAGAATTACATAGACTGCACACTGGAAATTTACACTAAACTCCACCTGGAAGTTATTTAACATTTCAAAAATATATTAGCTGTTAAATCCAACTTTGTCACACTAACTCTCGGGACAATTCACGTGGAATGAGACGGCCGATCGCCTCACTCTCCCTGACAGAAACCAGATGGGCAGTCTGGATGTTCAATAGAGGAGAAGAGCGATGTGAAGCGAAATAGGTAATGCATTAACCTCCGACTAGGTGATATACACACACTTATGTAACAACTCTTTCTCTCGCTGGTTAATATTTAGTGGGTTTTCCCTCTGCTGTTGTCTCTTTAGAGGCTGAAGGTTGACGTGGAGGGTTCTGGACCTCCACTGAGTTCCAAACTAAACAATGTTTGGCTCAAAGTCACCTTGCTTATTCAAGCAGGGCTATGAAAATGGGTCAGTGAGAAACGTCAAAGGTTTTTTAAGCACAGAGTTTACTATCAGCTATCAACAACCTTAAGGTTTAGCATGTGAGCATTTAAAAATGTAGAGAAATTTAAACTTAAACAAGAAGTCTTTCTCTTTCTCTCAATGTACACATTCACTTTTGGAGTTATGCATATATGCAGATTGAATATGTATGTAGGAACAGCATGTGTGTGTTTACCTACCTCCACCAGGAGCTCTCTGGAGCAAAAATCACAATAGTGATAAATTCCACAGATACCAGGCTTTAAAGAGACAGTTCACCCAAAAAGGAAAATTCTGTCATCTTGTGCTCACGTGGTTCCAAATTTTGTTTCTTTTCTGGAACACAGAATTTAGTGTATATTCATGCTGCTGATTTCCATACAATGAATGTGAATGAGGCTGTCGAAAACTTTTATGGAATGCACATGAATGAGATTTGATGATGAGATCTGAAGATTGAGCGGCAAGATTTTCAGTCAGTAATACTTTAGATTTTGCTCTGTTCCTCAAGCTTAAAATACGACATAAAGGACTTGAAATATATTTGAAATATATGAAATACTCATATTTTATAGTGCTTTTCTGGAGCTCAACAGCACTTCTTTCACTTTCATAGTATGAAAAAGAGAAGCGTGAATATTTCTCTTTTTACGATACTTTTATGGTGCTTTTTTGTCATTTCGGAGTTTGACTGCCTTAGTCATCATTCACTTTCATTGTACTTTCATTACAGGAAGTTGTAAGAAGCTCCTAAACTGGAGAGCACAGCGCTGGCAATGCTAACATTATGGGTTTGATTCCCACGGAAACATACTGATTAAAATATGCAGCTTGAATGTCTGCCAAATGCATACATTCAATGTACATTTGAACAATGTGCCAAGGATATTCTTCAGAAATTTGCCTTTTGTGTTTCATAGGGGAATGAAAGCCATATGGTTCGGAATGACACAAGGGTGAGAAAATGATGACATAATTTTCATTTTTGTTAAACTGTCCTTTATGACATGCGTTCATGTTGGTCAGAAGGGCTTCTGGAACTTTCTGGGCTTTAGTGTGTTGGAATAGGTGTTCAGAAAGATTGTGAATGACAAATGCAAATACAGCCTGTGTGAAGAACAGTGTTAGTATAGCATTATTTTTTCTTTTATTAATTTTTTAGAAATTGCTTTTATTTTTTATATTTTTAGTTTTCATTTTAATTTAAGTTTTTAGAATTTTTTTATTTGTTTATTTTATTGGTGCGTTTAAATATAATTATTTATTTATTTTTTTCTTACAGTTTTAATTTTAGTTTATCTATTTCCAGTTAGTAATTTTAGTGCTTCAGCTTGAACATGCTACGGTTGCATTTCTATTTCTATTTATCATACAGTATGTACCATTTTTAAAAACTGTTTTAGCTTTAGTTACAAGTTAACAACAACCCTTCTGGAGAAACACCTACTACAAATGATGTAAAAAATGGCACTGGGAAAGTTGCAACTTTTAGAACTTGCCAAACCTGACAGGTTTACACGTTCAGAAACAGACGTGAAGAGTGGCACGCCGTCACTCTCTGCAACCTTGACCTGCACGTCCCTGACCGATTAGAGTCCAGAATTCCTCTGATGTAGATCATGTGCTGCTCAACTTTAACACTTGAGTTTGACAGGTGTGTGTCATTTGGTGAGGTCACAGGGACAGTGAGAGTGTTGTGTTGAGGTTTTAAAAAGGCATAATTGTGCCCATGGTGAGCGGGACATAGTGGACATTGGGCTATTTAAAGAGTGGCCAGACAAGTCAGCAGATACTGGCCTTTATACAACATCCTTTCACCTTTACAGTTTGCATATTACAGGGGATAAAAATGATCACTGGCTGTTTGAACGGCATTGAAAATTCAGATTTATAGGAGATTTACCCTCACATCACCTCCCGAAATATTCTGGCTTAGCATCAGAAAAGATTTCTCTCCCTCTTTCTCACGTGGCCACGATAGCCAACAATGGGCAAATAATTCATATTTACAGTAGGTTTTTGCAAGACAGGGCCTGAAAGAGTTGAGTATAAACATTTATAAGATTAATGCCTTCAACCACTCCCTTCTCCGGCAGGTTTTTCTGGCACTAGGAGATCCTGAGCAGATTCTCCGATTTTCCAACATAAACATTTATATTAAACAAGCAAACAAGCCAAAAGCTGTCATCCCGGCATGGGTGTAGACACACGCACGTTCGCTGAAGACAAAGGAGGTTGTGTTTCCTATTTCTAAGACGTCTGAAGTCTAAGAGAGGAGTGGTAGATACACATTGTTCACTGTTATTAGCCATAATTCAGTGCCACTGTGATGACTTACAATCTGACCGCAGCTATTAATCAAACACTTGAGTCACACACACATACGCTCAGACTACATACATACAGTAGTTGTATATTTGAGTTACAGATGCGGGTTTTCTGGTGTCTCTGAGGATTTCTGAGGGATTCAGAGAGAATATTTCAGAGTTGGTGGGTATAGGAAGGGAATTCTGGGTGGAATGGGTAAGAAAAGGCCTTTTAACCAGCTTCATTTCACCAGTAAATGTAAAATATCCTCTTTTGGAGGGTCCCCATCTTGTTTAAGGGTCATCTGGCACAGCATTACCACAAACCATTCCGAATTTCTTTCTTCTGCTGAACATACTGTAGAAGATAATTTGAAGAATGTTGGTAACAATTTCTGGTCCCCATTGACTTCCATAGTGTTTTTCCCACACAATGGAGGTCAATGGGAACCTACAATTGTTTGGTTACCACCATTCTTCAAAACATCTTCTTTCAGCAAAGAAACACTTGAAGGATGAGTAAATGATGACAGAATGTTCCTTTTTTGGGTGAACTATCCCTTTACACAGAATCGGTGAACACCTGCAGAATTCTGCTGAAAGTTCCACAAAATTCCATTGAATTGGAATGCCAATAATTCAGAAAGTTCTACACATTCCACAGGTGATTGTTTGTTAAATATTTCAGCTAATTTAATGATACTTTTAGCTACCATTAAGACTAATAATACTATCAGCATTTTACCATGTTGAATCCAAAATTCCATTAAATTTCATGATTTCCATTAAATTCAGCATAGAAATAAGGAAAAGCATTTCCCACCTTCCTGTCAGCTGTGCTGAAACTGTAAGAAAGTGTGAAGTAGTTGATGCAAAATGTGACCATGAACTCAAGATTTTAGGTTACATTAGGTAAGATTTAAGTTTATGTGAATTTCTTTTGCTTTTCAGTGCCTTCAGTGTATGTATATGTATATAGTGCATTAATAATTTTGAATTTGTTAGAATTAGGAAAATATACCCAGCTATAAGGGTTATATAGATATTCATCATCTATATATTGCACAGTACTGTCGTTTTGGTCGCACTGGATCTGCTAAATGTTGGGCAAAAATACTGTCATTATGTGCATTATATGAACTCTGACTCTCTCTTTTTCCACACCCTTTCAAAGTCCCCCTCTCAGTTTCTTTCTTTTGATTCAACTCCATTTCTTCGTTTTGGCCTCAGACTACATAACACGTCCTTACAAAGTCCTTCGTTCACTCTCTCTCTCTTTCTCACTCGGCCGCTTTACAACTCTCAGCCATACCCTTTCATAGACTGTCTCTCTCTCTCTCTCTCTCTCTCTCTCTTGCTCTAGTCAGCTGACTGTCTGGCTCTCTGCCTCAGTGGCTGGCTGAGCTCAGCGGCGTGGCAACGTGCAGCTTGCCATGTCTGCTGTCGCTACGGGAACCAGCTGCAGCGAGAAACACAGCAAAGCTGGGTCAACACAGCCTGCAGATTCATTCAGAAAATCTTCTGCCTGAGAGAAATGTAATACTGAAAGTGTGTGGCTTACTGTAAACAGAGTTTCTCACAGTTTCTGTACGCAGGTGATAATTAAATCCTTAAAATTCAATGACACCTTACCTCATATCAGGTTTATTAAACACTGGACATGGTAAACAGTGGTTAAGGATTGAGGCTGCATATTATATCTCAAATCAAAGTACAATACTTAGGATAATTTGTTAATTTAATAAGTCTTTAAAAATATTTTATTACATGTATAAATATATTTAGAATATACACTACCAGTCAAAAGTTAATAATTAAGATTTTCTTTGCTCACTAAGGCTGCATAGTTGATCAAAAATACAGTAAAAACTTGAAATATTGATACAATGTAAAATGTTAATAATATTTAATAATATTTTTTATTATACTCCATTGTAATATATTTTAAATATATTTTTAAAAAATTAATTACCTCATTTTTGAACGGTAGTGTATCATCTCAAAAAAAAAAAAAAAAAGAAAGAAAGAAAAAAAAAACAGCAAAAACTGTTTTTAAAACTGATAATAATAAGAAATGTTCACTGAGAACCTAATGTCAAGATTTCTGAAGGGGAATGTGATACCGAAGACTGGAGTAGCGGCTGCTGCAAATTCAGCTTTTTTTAAAAAAAAAAATTATTAACAAGAAAACAGTTATTTTAAATAATAATCAAAAATTAAATAATAATTGTAATAATATTTCACAATATTACTATGTTTTTGATAAGATAAATGCAGTCTTTATGAACGTAAGAGACTTCTATGTATGTATGTATAATTGGTTCTTTTTTGGTTTTAGAAGCTATATGAAGAATTGCAATGACTCTGATTCTGACTCAGTCATTCGTTACTTAAAGAAACCCTCAAGCACCTTTTTTAAGAGTGAAAGTTTCAGATTCATGAGCAACATGTACAGTCATTCAGGTGTCTGAATGAATCTTCTTTTCTCACAGAGACTGCTGATCTTTTGAGACAATGTGTAATCAGATGCCCCACTGTTGTAGGAGCCTATCAATGTCAGAATCACCGGCTCCCAGACAGCCAGCTGGCATCACTGACTGCCAGCGTGATGTTAGACGGCTCTCCTTAGGAAACCTTGAAATTACGACCCAGGCTAAAAATAGTCTTCTCCTTGAGTCAGTGCATGCTTTCAAATATCAGAAGTATAAGCTGCTGCTAAATTTGGTTTTGTTTACTCAGTTAGCAGATGCTCTTACAATGCTTGAACACGAGTGAGTGTGAACTTTCTTAGACATGTTTTATTGCACTGAAAGCATGCTTTGCCATGTTTCATATTTCTGTGTGTTAGATATATGGTGGCAGTAGACGATAGCAGTGTGCTGATGATCACAGAATGTTCTAATGCAATGACCAATGTTCAGATGACCTGTTAACACACACTCAACCTGATTAATGGATACTGAGCTGTTCAGTTCTACGACATAATTAGTATGCACAAATAATATTTGGTTTGTTCAGTTAACACAGATGTGTGAGGATATGCTGTATAGCAGCCAAAATAAATGCTTATATCATTGCATAAAAACTTGGATATGCCTATTTGAAAATCCTATTTGAAAAAAAGGGATAGTTCATCCAAAAAATGCAAATTCTGTCATTTACATTGGAAAAAAATCACTGTAGATACCATTTTGACTCAGAAGTTGCATAAATTTAATAAAGAAATTGCAAGTAGCACATTGAAATAAATGTAAAATTTTGAAGTAGAAAATCTGTAACTATATTCTTCTGAAACTACTCCAATATATATATATATATTATTTTTATTTTTTATTTTTTTACAGTATCATGTTGTTCCCAAACCCATAAGACTTTGGTTAATCTTTGAAACAGAAATGAAACATGTTCATCATACACTGTAAAAATGATTTTAAGTTTGCAGTAAAGATTACTGGAGTATGTTGTACAAGAAAATAGTATCCTATAGCAATTTGTATTGAATTTTTTTTCTACACTGAATTATTTTTTGGCATCAAAAGTGATTGTGTCTCTTCACAAGACTTGGATTGAACCGCTCGACTGATATGGACACTTTTTATGGTGCCTTTATGAACTTTTTGGATCTCCTAAGTTTTGTTACCTTGACTGTCAATGGAGGGACAAAAACTTTTAAGTTTTATTTTAAAAAAAAATCATTGTATTTTGAAGATCAACCAGTCCTATAAGTTTGGAATGACAGAGTGAGTAAATGATGACAGAATTGTTATTTTTTTGGAAAACTATCCCTTTAATTTAAATCGGTGGTCATTTTGTGGTCAAATATTTTTGTATAAACCATAAAAACTGATAAATGTATGTCTTTCATAATACTCTGTGGCTGGTTTCTTTTGATATCACATAATAGTTTCATTATTTGAATTAATTTATTTGGTAAGCAGCTATTAAAATAGGCTCATATACAGATACAAGACCCCTCTACATTGCATAGGGGTCCTGATCACCATTTCAAGGATTATTTAGCAATAATGACTGGAAATTACATTTTAGTAATTAAATCTAACACTTTTAAAGCCACAACCAAGCAAAGCTAGCCATTCATCAACAAAGCAAACCAGTGACCAATCACAATAATCCTGTCATGAAAAGAGCAAAGCAGCAACCAATCAGAATTAGGCATTGATCAAATAAGCATGCTAGAGATGGGCTGATGTCATAGAAGACACCGCTCTACATGTATGTGTGTCATAGATGTCTGTTCTGAGCTGGTGCGTATATTAACTATACTAGAAAAAGCAGCACATGTCAGCCAATCAGGTTATTAAACAGCCTGACCTACAAATAAAAGGGCGCTTTCTCTCTCTCTCTCTCACACACACACACACACTCATTTTGAACGCTGGGAGTGTGACGGAGGGGCGAAGGGAGTTACTGGGATCAGAAAGGCTCTGCAGCTGTGGGTCTACGTGAGTTCTGGCAGGGACACACTCTCCCTCTCTCTCTATCGCTCTCTGCTTCCACCCTGGCATCTATTCCTTTATTATCTTCATTTTTCTGTTTCTCCCCTCTTTCTCTGCCTAACACCTCCCCTCATCCCCCATGAGACCTTGACAATGAGAGATGTTTCACTTTTAGCTCAATATCTGAGACGTGTGAAAGACAAGCATGGGATGGGAACCAAACTGAAAGAGCTGAATTTCATTTAGCCCAAAATGACTCAGTAGACAGAAAATACAGTGATTAAAACCACAAATTTTGCCAGAAAAGGCTGGAATTGGCTTATTTGGGAGACATTTGTAATATAGGATGATAATCTGTAAAAGAATAATGTAATAAAACTGATGCTCCTGTTCATAATGTGTCCGGTAACACTGACAAACATTTAGTCTTAGTTAGTTAGTTAGTTAGAGAGTGTGTGTGTGTGTGTGTGTGTGTGTGTGGAAATCAGCTTTTTTTTCAGCCGGATACACAGTGGCCATGAACCGGCACCATCCCACGTTCCACCTGCTAGACATACATCACAAAGACCATCTGCAGCAATTCTGCAACCTGCTTCCTCAACTGGACACAATAACACAGAGGGCTTGTTAGTTTGTTTCCTCAACCCATGTGACCTACAAGCTAAATATTAAGTTCCAGCCAAGGTCAGCTGAAAAGACTCAAAGCAGGGAGAGGAGAGAGAAAGAATGAGAAAGTAAAGCCAAGAGGAGGGCATGCAAACTAAAACAAGGCAGCTGATAAAATGATTCAAGTAGATTGTGGAGTGTTTTAGTAGTTAGGTCACTAGTATATAACGTGACTTGCTTTTTGTTTGAGTGCAAACTTGGTCTGTACTGCCACTTTGTGGTCGTATATAATCCGTTAGAAATTAGCTGTTCTGATTTCACTTTGAAATTTTGTTTTTAAATGTACGTTTAATGTTTTTAACAGCATTGTCATGGTCATGTTTTTTGGTTACTAACTTTGCAGATGATTTTATAGTTTTAAGCGTTTATATAAAATTCACAATTAAAACGTTTAGCATTTTACATTTTGTCAGGGTTTTATATTTCAAATCGAAAATACGAGCTAGTTGTGTAACTAATTTGAATAAAAATATAAATGCAGTTGTAAAATTATATCCTACTAATTTTTACAAGATTGTGGAAAACATTTTGATTTTGCAACAATTATTTTGTTGGTTATTTTGAGTCATTTTGTTAAAAAAAATGTCAATTTTTTTTTTTTTTTTTTTGTATGAATACATTCGTAATTCATCATTCCTACTTTTAAGGCACAAAGTGCCTTAAACAACATCAACAATAATTTTAAGATATTATTAATAATATATGTTAATAATATAATAATAACATCAATAATGTTGTTGTTGTTATACTTTTGCCTTAAAAGTACGAGTTACTGCACAGGCTGCATCACGTGATGCGTCTACCGGGGTCTAGCCGGAACGCATCACGTGATGTGGTGGACGCGTTTGTTATCGTGACTCGCGCTCACCTGTATGTCTTTGACTGGCATTACAAGCGTTACTCTAACGCTGGGTGAGGATTTGGAAAACAAATATTTGTTTTAAAGTGATGTTAACAGATTATTTGAACTGCAGAAATTAAATGGGGTCCTAAATGTCAATCTAATGATGTCAGTCATAACGCAAGAATATGTAAACAATTGCGTTCTGCACCCCCAAAACAATTTTTTTCTCCTTTTGATTAAATATGAGATAGCATAATAGTTATGGTTTGGTACGGTCCAGTGGAAGAGCTCATCAAACCAGTTCACATAGATAGTCCACTCACAGTTAGCTTGACATTAGCTCAGGTGAACTCACACAAAACATCAAAATCAGCCCAAAATCAGAGCTCACCGCCTGTCCTCGTGCTTATTGCTGTGGTAGCTGCTCATTCCTGTGATGATGTGGTGCGGTGGACACTCATAGGTGAACGTTTGGTCAAAATCATTGACGTAAGGTGACAAGAAACAGTCTGTACCAGAATCAAAGGTATCTTTACAGCCAAACTCCCACAACCGGTCCTCATGATGATTACCATGTTGGCTTGATTTATTCATTAGGCAAGGAAACAGTGAGAGGCAATTGATTTATCAACTTGATATTCTCATTATGTGTTTTATTTCATTACTGTAGTATTAGTTTTGAGAATGTATACTTAAGTTCCTTGGAAATGGAATATTGACTCCACTTTTCTGTGGTTACAAATGACCATGCATGTTTTATGGCCAATAACTTCCAAAAACTGTAAACTACATTCATTGTTCCATGTTTTTGTAGACCACATTGACCCATTATGTTTTGACTTTTACTTTACTAACATTTTAACAGTATACCTTTACAGAAGTACAGTCTGCTTTTTACTCACCTCTTTATGTAGGATATGGACTGCCCTGCAGGGCAGTTAAAATCTAGAGGCTGGTCATAGCTGTTTTCCCAATGCAGCTCTGTGGGATTTCATTCAGACTGAACACTTAAGCATTTCCATCAATGCTTAAAAACAAACAGTTTTCATAGAGTTTCTCACCTTGTGCATTGGCCAAGAGACCCGTCAGCAGCAGAAATAAAGCAGCTCTCCTTATGGTGTTGTTGAGTGAAATTACCAGAGAGAAAGGTACAACTTTTATAAAGACCTCAGTCCTTATGGTCACATGCATAACGTAAGGCCAGTCTGTTGCTTAACAAGTGGGATCTAATCATGTTTGAACAGGTGGGACTGATTTCTTCCTTCAAGGCGATTTTTTTTAGGAACAGCCATGCTGTGCTGAAAATAATAATCCTTAATTTTTTTTAGCAGAAGTTTAAGCTGTTTCAAATTTGTGTTTAGTTGCCAGCAGTGCCGTTTTACAGCTATAAAACAAACTTCCCAGCCATTTATTCTCAAAATATCTTTGATGCCTTTTTTATAAACACACTCTTACTTTCTGCACTTCTTAAGGATGTCAGAAAAAGTGGCCTGCTTAGTTAAGTTGGTTTGTCATTTTTTTCCGCTGTTTATATTTCAGCCTCTATTAGGGAATTTTTGATCTGTATCATATGGGAAATTAGTACATAGCAATAAACAGTTAAGCATGTTACTGTTTTATTTTTGTGCTGGGTGCTTGATTTTTAAAGCTAAGCTTATGTAAGTTGAGTTATGCACTTTCCTTACTCAGGAAAAGCTAAGGGTTGTTGTACTAAGAGAAGATAAATATCTACTATATACCTTTATGTATTTAAAAATAATCAGATTTGTTTAGGCAAATTCCCAAATAATTATACATAATTATACATAATTATTATATACTCATATACACTGAAAAAAGAGATTTTTTAAAAGTTAATAAATAATAAAACAAAGACTATTGGAGTATGTTTTACAAGAAAATGCTATTTCAGTTTTTTGCTACAAAATTTGATGTTTAATTCAATGTACTTGCTATTTCTTGGAAACTATTTATACAAATTACTAGCAATTTCTGGGTGAAAATTGTTTCACTACCAAATGTTTTTCAGTCTAATAAATCATGAGACACTCATTAAGATGGTTTTATTCATTAATAAAAAAGTGGTGTGGTGTTAAATGTGCTAACCATGACGTATTCTGTGTAAGCTCTTGCATTAATAAATTAAATAAGAACAGATCGGTAAAGTAAATAAAACATAAGCCTACTGGCACGCTGAAATCATTAAGACTTGCATTCAAATACAATGGTTTTTTGGTTGCAGGTAAAACATGGATTTTGCATATTCAAGTCAAGTAATAAAGAGAATACATGTAACCGTATAATCATCTGGAAGCTTATAACTGAGCAACACTGTGACAAATTCTTACATTTACTTACAAAGTCATATAGTTTACATTCATTCAATTTTCTATATATTGTGTGTATCTGTTCACTCAGAGGGATGTTTCTTTGGAGTCTCTGATCTCTGTGATGGGTGGCTGGAACGACAGGATCTCTGTAAAAGTGTGACCTGCAAAATGAGAGACAGAAATAACAATGAATCAGAACTAAGAATGGAGTTGTACACTGTGTCCTCTCTTCATGAGTTTCTCATTTCTCTCCTACATTATTCATTCTTAACCTCAACCCATAGAAATAAAACCTAGCAATTCTCTTATTATAGATTTTAACTATTAAGATGTTATCTCATACGTTTCCATTGATCCAGAGGCATTTCTGTGTTGTCCATAGAGTGATCATAAGGCAGGGCCTCCGTCTCTTCCTCAGGTTCTCTGAACTCTGTGAACAGCGGGAGCTCAAGCGCCTCTGCAGCGCTCACGCGTTTGTCTGGATCCAGAACCAGCATCCGCTCCAAAGCACTCACAGCTGAAAAAAAGACACTCATTAGACACAAATAACTCTTACAAGTGACCGTAACAGTGTTGCAAACGAAAGAAATGCTTTACCTTCTGAGCTGGCTTTAAAGAAAAGAGTGTTTAAGTCTTTCTTTGGTACTTTAGGTAGACCTCTGATGTAGTTTTTGGCCTGTTTGGGTGGACAAAGAAAACACATGCGTCAGTTGCATGTCTGCATGTGTGTGCAATTCATTGCAATTCATTCGTCTGTAATACACTCACATCTTGGCTTTGTAGCTTCATGATGAAATCCGGTGCTGGTGTTCCTGTGATTTTCATGATCTCTCTCAGCTGGTCCAGATCTATAAGTCTATGTCAAGGATTCAGTAAAATAGTAGAGGCAGTACAAGCCTTTTTTTTTTTTTGCAGTTAACACAGAATTTATCTGTTTAATCTCTATTGTGGGTTGTAGTAAAGCATTTTTTGTTGACAGCAAAGTCAATTCATTATTTGTATATAGAGAAATGTGCAGTGATAGCTACGTGTAAAAACACAAGCAAAATCAACATATTTTTTCATTATGTTAAAACATTTAGCTAATCATCAAAGTCACTATAACACTTGAAAACAGAAATCATCTTTCAGTTACATTGCAAAAAAGATACGGTCATTTCCTTTGAAAAGTGGCCTTCCAAGCAACATCTCTGCCATGATGCAGCCCACTGACCAGATATCAACTAAAACAGAAAAAGAGTTCATAATCACATCAGTTGTTGAGCCAGCAGTTCATAAGTTCTTGCTTAAATTGGAATGTAAAGTTCACATTAGATGCTTAATAACTACTAGGTAGTCTGTAACTAATTTTGCAAATTTGGTTGCACCGTTTGTAGTAATGTATAGTTGCTTAATATTATGTTTATGTATACTCAGTGATCCAAGCAACCTTTTTAAATTTGTAAGTAGAAGTTGTTGAAATGTTGTGAATTTCAGTTTTTCTGTGACTCTAACTTCTTTTGTCTCTCATAACTAATGGTAAAAATACATTTCTGTTGAAATATAATACTACTTAACCATGAATAACATAATAGGTATGTTATAAGGATCAATAAATACTGATGCAAAAAAATATTTATGGCATGTAAAAGAAATAATATACAAATAAAATAAATAATAAGGACTAATTCTCAATATTAACTAGTTGCTTATTATCACGCATATTATTAGCATATTGGCTAGTACTTATGAAGCACATATTAATGCCTTATTCTGCATGACCATATTTTAGAGCCCTTAACCCTAAACATAACAACTACTTTATTAACTATTATTAAACAGCAAATGAAGAGTTTATTGAGGCAAAATTTGTAGTTAATATTTAGTTAATAGTGTGTGACCAAATTTATTTATTATGGTTGATTTTGACATGCAAAACACAGACCGATGCATATAGAGGGGTCGGGCTCATGCTGAAGAGCTGCTAACGAAGTAATTTTTTCACATAATGTTCTCCCTCTTAAAATGTAAATGAATGTAAATATCAGCTTTATATCATGTATGTCTAAAGCATCGCAGTCTGTCAGGTTTATTGATGCAAGTTTAAACAAGTTTATTGATGCTCATTGTGATGTCCTACAGCGACATCTAGTGGTTAGATAAAGACACTTAATTGTCTTTATAGGTAGTTCTGTATCTCACCTGTTTGTGAGTAGTGCATCCAGTTGAGGATAACCTCCGGTGCCCTGTACCAGCGGGTCACAACATAACCTGTCATCTCTGAATCTGCCTGACGTGCAAGTCCAAAGTCCAGAATCTGCACAAAAAGGTTACCGTTTTTAAACTCCAGCTTTTTAGGAGAGTTGATGTAGACATTCATTTAAATTGCACTATAGACCGAGTTGCTTTAATACCTTCAACTCACAGTTCTGGTTCACTGCCAGATTTCCTGGTTTGAGATCCTGAAGAACGACAACCAAGCAGACATTTACAGTGAACACAACTAATACATATACATCTAAGGTATAAAAATGCTCCTACTTATGATATATAGCCTGTTTTTAAAGAAACAAAAATGCACGCCTCGCTAAATTTTCTCAGACATTATGAAAGAGAAAAGATGGACAGAGAATGGATGAACGGCAGGGTTGAATGAAGCGGTTACCCAACCCCCTCTGTGCATCTATTTAAACTCTCAAAGGTCACTTACCCTGTGAATGATCCCGGCTGAATGAATGTACTGTGGAAAAACAGCAAGAGCGAGAGATTTACAGATACCACAAAGCTATAAACAAGGATAAAGTGTTTCACAAATGTGATTGTGTGTATATCTGTGCCAAACCTTCAGACCCCTCAGTATCTGATAGACCAGAAACTGCACCCTGTCCTCCGACAGTCTCTCCATTTTCATCAGCTTTCCCAAATCAGTGCCCATAAACGGCATCACCAGGTAACTGAAAGAAAAAGACACAAGCTGCTGTTTCACGGATGGTCTGTGATGACAGAACTTTAAACAATTGCTAATGATCTGAATTACATAATGTTAGTTATTTCATTTAATGGTAGTTAAAGTTTTGACAACAAAATCTTTTTTTTAAGTTGATATCTCCTAAAATAGTGCATTAGAACTGAAAGAATTGACTCACAAATCCTGAAATCTGTCCAACAAGATTTCCGAGGTAAAGACATCCAGCAGTCCAATAACCTGCACAATCAGTTAGAATGAGATATTAGGGTGAACGAACAACATTAACAAAGTAAATGTATGCCAGTAAATGTAGGAAACTTCATAGAGAAAACGAGGGAAAACGGCAACCCTATGAGATTATTAATTAATGACACAGTTCTTTAATAATGTAAATGGTACATGTAGATGTTGGTAACATACATTCTCGTGTTTCATGTGCTTGAGGAGTCGTAGCTCTCTGTAAGCGCGTTTGGCGAACAGTCTGGACTGAAACGGCCGGTGGAGCTTCTTGATGGCCACACAGACTCCTGTCTTGCGGTCAATGGCTGAACTTTGGATATATTGAGAAGAGTAAGATCAATGCTTGACAATTGTCTTTATAACCACCAACAAGACCATTGCAAGGTTGAAGTCCACCAGCTGTGGACATTGCATGGTCATGGTGATTGCGTTTTTATATCTCTACGTCTGGGCCTGAAAATGTGGTCAGGAAAGAGGTTGAGTAGGCTACGTAAAATGTGCAACAGGCTCATTACTCAATCTAAAACTTGAGCAACTTGGACGAGTGAAGAATCTATTAAAGCAGAAAGCCTGCTGAAAAGCAACACAATGTCTTTAATTCGGCAACTTCTGCTTGTTAAACGCAGACAATGGCATCAGCAGGGAGGCTTTGTTATGTGACCTCTTGTCTTGCAAAGGGAGAAAAGTTTACAGAGGTTTCACAGTTTCACGCAGATAAGCTTTTAGTTGAAGGAGAATGAAGAAAACAGACGGAAGTCTGTGATGCAATTTAAAAAATAGGGCCAATCTAACAGCGTTTATTGCACATTGCACAGCTTCCTTGAGAAATATCCTCCTATCTACTTAAGTTACAGAGCCGGTAGACTATTGCTTTTCAGCATGTAAAGTAATGTTAACAGAATTAAACAAACCTTAAGGGGGTTTTATGTAAAATAATACATATAAGTACACCTACAGTACAGTTAAACAGCATTTTTATACAACGTTTCAGCAGCCACAAAAATGAACTTTACAAGTTAGCTGAGGTGCACTAAATAGACACTTGCGTTCGTCAGCGGTAACCATAGCAACAGAACGCCGCTCGAACAAACGTACTGCTATTTCTTACAAATTTGCAACATATTTATATACAACAAGTGGGCTATATCACAAAAAAATTATTGAGAAGGCTATATTGCGGCTCTTTGCACCAAATTCCGAAAACTACGGAGCAGAAACTCTTTTTAAAACTCGATCCCATGGAGGAAAAAAAAACAACTAAATCATTCGGACATGATAAAGAATGATGAACTTTTAAATACTAACAATATACTTACCATACCGTTCCGTACGCTCCGGTTCCTATTTGAATGAGATCTCTGTATCTCTCCGGCACGTCCCAAACGGTTCTGTTTATCTCCTGGCGATAAAATCCTGCCCTGGTTCGGAGTGACATCCTCAGAGAGTGTTGAAAGTAATGTCTTTCAAATGCGAAACAATCCTTTTTACGTTCTCATTGTTTATCGGGTATTTTGATACAGAAACTCTCACAGAACGAGCGCAACTTAGAGAGCACCGGTAGATTTGGGGGAGGTTCGAAGTTTCCACAATTACGCACTGGGGACTCACTGGAATAAACATTTGAACATCGAAAGCAGCGTTGTCGGAATGTTATCGGATCTGTAAATGAGGTTTCATTGACTCCTTTTAGTTTTAAGATACTTAACGGTGACGGGTTTCAGGGAAAGAGTTTAGTTTTATTAAAAGAGATGGTGAGGGGGTCATAGATACATGCAAAGGGGACTGGCTTACTCACAAAGGGAGAAAGACCCATCCAGTCCCAGTGAAACAGCTGAAGGCAGTTTTTATCTTTGTTAAAAGGCATGCAAGAGACCAGGAGGAGGGTGCCTACATAAGGGCAAAGTGCTAAGGCCACATAACAGGACATCTGAACAACATCAGAGAAGTGACACTTGGTTTGTACCAAGGGGTTAGTATATTTTTTACACTGTATTGTACTGAAAGCAGGGAAGTTGTTGATAATGTTCATTTACATAAAGTGTAAATGTGAGAAACCACACCCATTTTCCCCATTCAACTTCAGAGGATGCTGACTAGTTTCATGACATCACAGTAGTCATTCAGGATCTTCCAAAACATACATTGAGAAATAATTGTGACACTAACCATGTTCACCACTTCCTGAAATGCAGTTTCCTGTTTTGAAAACACACACATATTCACTGTTTACATCTACTGCTGTTCCCCAAATACATTTTAAATATGGTGTAATTCATGTCACTAGACAGAAGAAAATACTCAGAAGACTGAATTGAAATGGCTTTCTCAAAAAAATTAATAATAATAATAATAATAATTACGTAAGGAAAATCAGGATTGTTGATTTTTTTTATAATTATAAGATTTTTTTCTTTGACTGACATTTTCATAAATTCGTTTGTTTCTTATATTCCTAAAATAGCACATATTTTACATTTGTATAAATTAAAGGCAGTACGGCAAATGTATTTATTGTTGTTGTTATTGATTGATTGATTTGCATTTTATCATAATGAAATTGAGAGAAATTTTATTAATTGTAATGAAAATAATGTCACAATGCAAACAATCTTAATGGTCCTAAAAGTTTTTTTTTTTTAATGCAAGATACATTTTTTTATTATTATTTTTTTTATTTTAGGGTGAATTATGACCCAAATGTGTTCAGGTTTTTGTGATAGATATGGATATTAACAACTGACAACTGACTTGTAAATGGACATGGAAACTTATGTATTACAATAAATGACGTCAAACCACATACTGGTCTTTTAAATAACTTGAGAAAAGAAAAACAATTTGGCCAGCATATGTTGAATTATCCAGCACTGTTATAGTGCAGCGTAAACTAACAGTTAACCTTTATTTCAACTTTTGTTAAAGAAAAGACAGCATTTGTGGCTGGGATGAGTTCTACCACCACCATTTGTTTTCTGTAACTAAACAACTATTAATCACTTCATTTTCACCTGAGGTGTAATTCCATGCGAACACACGGTGCATTTGAGGTATGTTATATTCAGATAGCCTTGCAGATGCAAAACGAGTAAAGACAGATTATGTAACTGATTCAGTTTTATGCAGAGACTTTTGTACATTGATGCATATATGAACTTTTTAAGACACACGTCCCACTCTGTCCAGCATTGTAAACATATTTTTCCTCCTCCTCCTGCTTAGTTTGTTTTGGTCTCATATGAAAGACACCATACCCTGCTTCACCTAGACACCAGTCTCACATCAAATATAAAAACCCCTCAAAACACACAACTCTGCACACATACACACAACATGCACCTTGTAATATGAATACATTGTGTCTATGTTCAAACAATACCAGTCATGTTTTGCTCTTAATTAAGTGTGTATGAACACACACCCACATACAGGAAGGGCGTCATGCCTTGGAAATACATAGTCATTGTCTCTGGTTGGACTGCAAGCTGTTCATACAGTATGTCCACCAGTCCTGTAGTTCGTATGTTTGAAAGACAGACAGTGGCAAGGGGCGGCATCTTCCTGGATTGTAGTTACGCTCAGTTTTATTGTTCAACCTGAAGACTTTCAGGTTTATTGGGAGGATCTTTAAAATTGCTTACTTCCTCAAACACCAGCTCTGTGGAAGGAGAACGAGAGAGTGAATTTCCATAGTCACCGTACAACTCCAAAATTTAGTTATTAAAGTCAATAAAGACAAAAGGTGTGACAAACAGAGTTGATTTTATGTTACAAGGTATCATTTTTGGCAGATCATGTTCACAGTGATTTTCTGAATGAACAAATAGCTTCAGCATGATAGTGTTTTAGTGTACGTTTACAACATTTAATGTAAACAAAAGCAGTCTAAGGTTTCCTTTCACCTTTCCACTCCTCCAGTGTGCGATCCTTGCTCTCAGGGGTCTGATCATACGGAGGTGCCTCCGGTTCATCTTCAGGATCATGGTATTGGGAGAAGTACGGATGGCACAGTGCTTCACTGGCTGAAATCCTCCCGTCACAGTCTAATACCAGCATTTTTTTTAACAGATCAACCGCTAAAGTCAGAGAGGGCAAATGAAGATGGCAAAGGGTTGAAAAGGGGTAAAATAATCAGATTTTTTGACTAATTCTATTTTGTACATCATCAAGGATGATAACTTTTTAAAGTTTGAAAAAACATTCTAAATTTAAGAGAATAGCAGCATTTACATGCACCACTACTATAACAATAATGATGCAAAAGAATGATGTCTTTAGAACTTTCAGCTGATGAATGATAAAAACATTGACAGCCAATCAGAATCCACCACAATATCATTGGAACATTCAGAACTTTTTCCCTCAGCTGATTAAACATTGATTAGCCAATCAGAATCCAGAAAACATCAAAGAGCTCGAGCATTTAAAGTGGCAGATGGCATAAATGCAGCTGACGTTAATATGGCATGTGGGCGCTAATATAGTTATCTTTTTTAATGTAGGAAGGCCTTTAGTCTTACCCAGTGGATTTGCTCCTCTAAATATCTTAGACAGGTCCTGCTGAGGCATGTGTGGAAGAGACTGGATGTACTTCTGAGCCTAGATGCATAATATCAAAAATTATGGTTTGAATTTCAGTCAATCTGTCATCTATCAAGAACATTAGACATTGCTAGTATTAATAAATGACACCAATAACTGAACAGTTGGTCTCTTCTCACATGTTCGGAGGATATCTTCTTCAAAACGTCAGGCGTGGGAGTACCTACAACCTCCATGATTCTCTTTAGCTGATCTATATCTGAACAAATTATGTCAAAGATTCTACATATACAGTTTAGAGTTTTCAGCTGAAAGTCGGGCTATAAGTAAGCCTGGCATAGCGAGATACCCATCTGATGCCTCCGTCTTTGGAAACTGTTTTCTAGTTCCTTACATTCAGCTTCTATAATTTAATTTGAACCACTTAGGCTGCGCGTTCCTCACCTGCCTTACAGGAAGCAAGTCTCACTCAAAAACCACACACAAACACACTAAGAGGAGGTTTAAGTGGCTTTCGTGAAGGAAGGATACAATCGTTGCCAGGAAACAAAACCTTCCCCTTCAGAAGTTCACCCATGATGCATCCAACAGACCAGATATCCACTGTAAAACAGATTTAATCGAATTTAATCAACCAATTGCACAGAACATAAAGACAGATTCTATTTATCTATCTATTTATCTGTAGTGCTGTAACTGATTACATGTAATCTGGATTATGTAATCAGATTCCAAAAATTAAATACTTGTAATTAGATTTTCTTCAAATGTAATTAGATTACATTTTAAAATGATTATAATCAGATTACAGTTACTTTTCTGGATTACATATTATTCACACAGATGTATTGATTTATTGATATTTATTGATGTTTAATACATTTCATGATATTGATAACAAAGAATGGAAAAGATTTTCTTTCTCTTTGTGTTGTTTTTTATCGATATGGTACACAGTAATCTTATTCAAGTCGATGAGATAAACAAGTTAGGTCAAAAGTAATCTAAAAGTAAAAACAAAGTAGTCAGACTACATTACCTAATATGTGTAATCCAGATTATGTTACTAACTAAAATTTTCATCATGTAATTTGTAATCAGTAATCTTCCAAGCATTATCTAATCTATCTTTCTATATTCAAAAACACAAGAATTTCAGGTTTATTCTTGTTTTACCTGTCTGGTTGTAATGCATCCAGTTGAGCATGATCTCAGGTGCTCGGTACCAACGAGTCGCTACGTAACCCGTCATCTCATCATCTGTCTGCCTGGCTAATCCAAAATCCAGGATCTGACAGTTTTGATTAAAAAATAAAAATGAACCAAAGAAATGCACTATGGTAATGCAGGAATTTGGTGTGTATAGCCTGGAAAGGCATCAAAAGGGGAGTTTTTCTCACCCTGAGTTCACAATCTTCATTCACCGCTACATTGCTTGGCTTTAAGTCCTGCAGGCATGTGTACAAATTAACATTTTAAACATTATATGATGTAGCATATTGTTAAAACTAGGTAAAATCAACTTTTTTCAAACAGCATGGTGTCATTATTTTGTAAAGAGGGATAAAAGGAACAAGACTCCAGTGGCCTATAAAGTGTGGACACTAAGAAGGAAGAAAAGCACTCACTCTGTGGATCAGCCCAGCTGAATGGATGTACTGTTTGTGAGAGGAAAAAAAAGTTGAGCCATTAGAAGAAACAGTAGGAGAGCGTAAAAAATAGACACAGAGACACAAAAAAACAGCTTGGTTCTGCAATTCAGAATTGATTCTAACATCTGTTTGTGTCCTTTTATATGTGTGTTTGTGAAAAACAGAACTGAAATTGTACCTTAAGGCCCCGGAGAAGCTGATAAATGAGGAATTGTACATGCTCATCTGAAAGTCTCTGAAATTTGACAATGTTGTTTAGATCTGCTCCCATTAGGTTGGTCACAAGATAGCTAGAGAGACAGAGACAGTCTTAGCTTATATCCGATCTAGTGCATTTAAATCATCACGCACTTGCAAAGAAAACAGATATTGTTTAATACTTGTTAATATGCCATTTTAGTTTCACAGACATCTAAAAACTTATTTTATGCACTCTCAAATGAAGATATAGTCACCGGGCAGACACTCACACCTCATTGAATTCTTCAAGAGAAGCTGCTGGAGTGAAAACGTCCAGCAGTCCGATAACCTGGATTACAGAAAAAATAACACAAGTGGCTCTACACTGTTGTTTGAACAGGCCTATCAATCTCAATTCAGATGTCTGATGATTGTTTAGCAATTGTATGAGTTATGTTGGTGCAGGACTGGACATTTGCTATTTGTTTGCTCCCTTGGGTCAATGTGTTTGCATGTGTTTTGGGGTGACTTACATTCTCATGTTTCATGTGTTTGAGAAGTCTCAGTTCTCTGTATGTTCTTCTGCTGTGGATGAGGGACTGGAAAGGCCTGGAGAGCTTCTTGACGGCCACTTTCTGACGAAGACGCACATCATATGCTGAGCTAGAGAGTAAAACAGACAAACGTTTGGAATTATTCGATCCAACTCAAAACTAAAGTTTCTGCTGACATTGAGACTACGGTCATTTGCCATGATGACAGGGCTGGTATGTTCCTGTTAAATTTGACCTTTTGTTCAAAATGTTTTCATTTCCTCGCAGCAGTGGACCATATTAAGCACGCTCTGAATGAAAGCAGTCACACGCACTCGTATGTTCTTTATTGAGCCAAATGCTCTCGAGAATCTTGTCTAACATGAGTGCAAGACTCAGAAGTAATTAATAAATACATGAGATATTTGTCTCACCTTTCAGAGGCTCAGTTGAGACTGATTAGAAAGGCTAATTGTTTTGCTGTTTCAGAAGGACAATTGAGAAATTAGGTGGGAAAAGTCAGTGGATAAAGAAATAATTCCTGCAGTGACTCAGAGGTATGAATGTACTTTAGTCTATTGAATTAAATAAATCAAAACCCCTGGCAGGTCTTTAGAACTTGATTAATGAAGGTATTCTTAGAAATTCATTAATCAAGATGTAAGATGCAGTCATGCAATATGATATAATATATGCATTTTATTTAGTTATGTTATTTTTAATATTTTTTATTTATATAACATTTTGTTTATGAAAACATTTTATTTTATTTAAAAAATATTTTATTTATTAATTTTTTTTTTTTTTTTTTTTTCAAGTCTCTGTTGAAGACAAGAGCACCCAACCCCCATTTGGGACGCTCCCATTCCCCATTTCAACCCTCCACACCCCAGGTCTGCCCTGCCCCCTTCCTTTAAAATGAATCCGCTCTGCTGTGAAGAAGTCAAATAATCACACCATAGTAAAGGGCTTAACTTGAACAATGCAAATTCACAGCTCATTTGAGTAAGAAAGTGTTTGTAGGAGTGTGTGTGTGTGTGTGTGAGAGAGAGATTCCTGGAGAATAAAATAACAGCTATAACAGGGTCTGAATAAGGATTGTTCATTCTTCTAGTTGTAGTGCTTTAATTCTGAATGAATGTGACTATTTGAATATCTAAATTCAAATTATAATCACTTATGAATTAGGATATTGTGACTAAATGACTATTGCATTATTTTGCATGCTTTATTAAAGCACTATGGGACCAGGCCTATTATTAAAACAAAACATAACAATAGCTTAATCAGGCCTCTCATGTCAGATAATACACTGCAATGTCTCTATAATCATATCCCTAGGCTGTTAGAAATAGCTGAACCTATTCAGCTCGACATGGGATCCAATCAGCAGCAATTAAATCTCCTGTGTAAATCCATTGTTAGTGTTGTGCATCTTTTAATACAAATAATGTAATAATTAGGTCTCAGGTGGTCTCGAGACACTGAGGGGCATCTGCGTCAGTGACAATGAAATGAGCTGCATCGCATCATTTTTCAAAGCTGGCAAATCTCCCAAACAAACGGGAAGAAGCACTGGTAATTTTAAGTTCCAAAACAGGATGCCCATGTGATGCCCTCAAGCAATGTTCTCTGCTTTTTTCCCCCAAATGCCTTTGAGTTTGGAATGTTTGCTAGTTAGCTTTTATTTAGCACTGTCAACCACAGTGTCTTTCAGTACACTAATTTCAGTGTCTGCCAGAAGAAAACAAGACTTGAGAACCTTGTTTAAAAAACAAAACAGAGTAGGACTGTGCAGTGTTTAGTTCTTGAATCACTACTTTGGATGGAGCCGCTGTTTTTATGTGCTCATTGCAATCAATGAAAATGAAATTTTGTTGTATAAATCATTATTAATATGTAAAATGTTAATGATATTATGAAATAGTTTACCCAGAAATGAAAATTTGTCAAAAATGTACTCACCCTCAGGTCATCCAAGATGTAAATGAGTTTTTTTTTTTTTCATTGGAACAGATTTGGAGAAATTTAGCATTACATCACCTGCTCACCAATGGATCCTCTGCAGTGAATGGGTGCCGTCAGAATGAGAGTCCAAACAGCTGATAAAAACATCTCAATAATCCACAAGTAATCCACACCACTCCAGTCCATCAACTAATGTATTGTGAAATGAAAAGCTGCATGTTTAAAATAAATAAATCCATCATTAAGACGTTTTTAAGTTCAAACCGTTGCCTCCAGCTAAAAACCGAGTCCTCTATCCATAATATTGCTGTTTTCGGTGAAAAGGTTGTCTCATCTAAATCAGGAGAAAAATATGCAAAAATCAAGCACCGTTTACATGCAAAAACAGTCCAAAATAGTTCTAAATAAATATGTTGGTGGATTTTGATGTGAGATGAAAACTTTTTTTACTGGAGGATGTTATTATAAATTATGGACACATACTTTGGCCAGAAGCAATGATTTAATGTTAAAACATTTTAATAATGGATTTGTTTCTAATAAACACACAGCTTTTCGCTTCACAACACATTAATTGATGGACTGGAGTCATTATTGTGATGTTTTTATCAGCTGTTTGGTCTGTCATTCTGACGGCACCCATTCACTGCAGAGGATCCACTGGTGAGCAAGTGATGTAACGCTACATTTCTTTACCTCTGTTCTGATGAACAAACAAACTCATCTACTTTTTGGATGGCCAGAGGGTGAGTAAATGTTCGCAAATTTTAATTTTTGGGTGAACTATTCCTTTAAAGCCATTGTTGGTTTCCTTTCAGTTAATAACTAATGAAGAATATATTTATACCATCATGAGTCAGACTGATTTTGACCTTGCTCTCTTAAACAAAGCTGTTAGAACAGTAACTTGCAGAGCGGAAACAGCAATGCCTGATTACACAACAATTGTGAAACATGTTTAAAAAAAAAAAAAGTTGGGAAGGGGAAGAGAAACATGTTTACTTGCAAACTTAATCTGGATGATTATGCAACTACTGCTGGTGCATCAAAATGATGTGACGTACTTATATGTAAACTGAATGACATCTTCACAATATTTGCAAATTAGTACGGTGAAAATGGGAAGATGCCGAAGCCAGAAGCTGTGTCACCATGGCAACCGTTTCAGTCAGTCACAGCACGAGGGAGGCTAGAGGGTTCTAATGCTGTAGTTGAAATGCTACCGTGTGCAGTGCAATGTAAATCTCTTAGAATGAATGCATTATGGCAGGATGAAATATCTGGACGTTTTCTCATGCAGATGGACGTCAGATGCTGATGGGGGGTGTGGCACGGGTAAAACTGGAAGACGCTCTCACTTTAAGAACGGAACTGAATATAGGCCTAGCATGTTGTCTATTAGAGCAATATTGTGGTACCAGATGGGCATGTTGGAAGGTTCTTTATACAGCCTAACTAAACACATTTACAAAATCAGAAGCCTTAGTATGTGGTCATTCTGTATAAAAACACAAATGTTGTGACTACCTGTGACATACAGGGAAATACACTTGTGTTTTCTTTTAAATACTGCCTTTGTGTTCTTGATAGATTGCCAGGTATATCAGCTTTGAGTTCAGCATCACTAAGATGAAGGTAATTTCATTTTTTTAGTACTATTAATAGCCACGGACATGCCACATGAGGTCTAACAGACATTGTTGCTTAAGTAATGATTGACACATGTCAGTAAACAAAAGGAGCAGCAGCATTTATCACAATATAAACAAATTTAAACAGCAATGCCAACAAATATAATTTTTCAGTGTGAAATGTTAGTTCTATTTTGTTGAATATTTTCCTGCCAGTGGTTGATTATCACTGTGGAAAAAGTAAGATTAATGTTTTTCCGGATGTTGTTTTGTCAGGCTTTATTCGTGCCTCACCCTCTCCTCCTCTTGGAGGCAAAATTACGAATCTTACTACGACGAAGGCTCCGCTAATGAATATTAATTTGTTCATGCTGACGTTGCTTAGTAACCTTCCTGAAGCGCCCAAGAGTAATATTCATGAGCCAAGCCTTCAGTTAAGGATTCGATAGCGGTGTAGAACAGAACGTCGACGCTGCAGCCAATCATCGGTTGCGTCGTTAATATTCATAAGCCAAACCTTCCTCATAGTGGTATTCGTAAACTCGCCTGCTGGACTCACCATACTGAGCCATATGCCCCCGATCCAACCGGTGTGAGATTCTGGTATCGTTCTGGCACCTCCCAGACAGTCTTGTTTAGTTCTTGCCGGTAGAATCCCGGTCTTGTCGACATCTCTTCCGTTTAAAAAGACGCTCTTTATTA
>JAFVLL020021286.1:0-25677 GCA_021397915.2 Tor tambroides
GATAGATAGATAGATAGATAGATAAATGTAAAATTGTAAATTTTATATGTAACATACTTATTACAAATATTTATATTGTATTCATAGTAAAATATTATTTAAAAATATATAATTTCACATGTAACTTTAATTTTTTATTTAAATTATTATTGTGAATATAATATAAATATGTGTTTATATATTTGTTTCAAATATTTATATTTATAGTGAATGTTTTTTTTTATTTGAAAAAAAAAAGTATTTTTACTGTTTTTTACCCAAATATTTAAATGTAAATATACATATATATATATATATATATATATGCACTCAAACTGGCAACAGATAAAGGAGCAAACAATCATTTAAACCAGACTATCAGACTGTACTTTGCTGTTTGGTGATCTTGCAACATCAAACCACATTTACAGTATGAAAGTAATGTGTCAGAGGTGAATATATGCAGGTTATAAAGTAACCTCATAATATAAGCGCATGTTGTCACTTTTAGAAACCCAATAAAAAATATTTACAGATGACTGCACTATATACCAAAAATAATGCTTATGAACCATTTATGTTAAATCTGATCTGAAAAAATCATTTGGAAGGAAGTTTGGAAATTTGAGTCTGGAAAAGAATGGCATTTTGAAATGGAGCCCTGAAGGGTGTGATGCTACCATAATCGAGTATCAATAAAACCCTCTGAAAACTGATTATCTGTATCGTGTGTGTCATAATCTGTCACGGAGAGTCAAAGTACTAAAGCATAGCAGGCGTTCACGTGCACTCTTGGGGGACATCGATTCCCCAAGGTTACGAGGTTGAAGACAAGTCAATGTGCATCTAAAGAAAGCGCCTCGTAATGTACGATAGCCCAAAGCCGGCCGACACACACATACATCACATGAAAGATTCTGACAAAGGAGCAATAGATGGCCCTATCAAAGGCCCTATCTTTAAAAGTCAACCAAGACCAATAGACACGTGTAAACATCCATTCACATGCGGGGAAATATTTCACACGAAGGCCGTAATTAACCTACGTGTGGCGTAACGGCAATACCAATACAGCAGATAAGAGCTATGTCAATACATTCATAATGAAATGTGGAAACAAATGATATACATGCAAACGCAAACGCCTGGAGGGACATAAACCTGAGCGCTAATGTCTGTTTCCTCTTTCTCTTTCCTCTATGCCTCCGTTGTGTTATCATGAGTGACATCACATTGGTTATGCTCCAATGAGCTTCCATTTGAAACATTTGCTAGCAACGATAGCATTGCCAATTTTGGCCTAACTAAGACAAATGTGCTAATGAGGGGCTGGTGTCATGGCGGTGTAAACCTCAACCCATAGAATGATGGGAGTGATGGCGTGAGGGGGCCGTTGTCTTTTCCCGCCAGGGTCATTATGCTAATGGAGGCTAATTTACGAAGCCTAGCATCGCATCGCAGCCGACAACGGCCGATTGCTCCAATTTGTTCCACTGCTGACATGAGGCAGGCTGTCATGAAATTCAGGAAAAACAGCATATTTGGATGGTGTGATGGGATGTGTGTGTGTATGTGTGTGTGTTTGTGTGTTGTTGTTAGCTGGATGTGGCTATAGCCTTACAAAAAATTTTGTAGCAGTACCATGGTAAAGTCATGGTATCAAACGGAAATACCGTGTCACTGTGATAAATATTATGTCCTGAATGATTAGTCTACCACATTCATGTACTGATGTTTACTATTCGAAGTATACAATGTTATTAACATGATGCTTCCAATACCATAGTTATAAAAAAAAATCATAATAATATTTTTGTGAATGTTAAAAAAAAAAAAGATATTACCATAGTATGTCAAAAGCAATGTTGTTAACTAAAACCAAAATTAAAACTGAGACTGTTAAATTTTTAAATTAAATTAAATTAAAATATTAGATTTTAAAAATAAATAAATACATTAAAAATGTTGCCTTGGCAATTAACTGAAATATGTCTAAGTTGAAGTACAGTACTAAACAGCTAAAACTAAAACTGGAAAAAAAAAGGTAATGTTAATATTATAATGAATGTCTAAAAATGCTGTTGTACCATGTCCAACATTTTAATGCCTTGGTAAATAAAAACCATAATGTTATTATAGTGCTTTGGACATTTACTGTAGTATAACTATGGTTGTTTCTAGAAATGGCACTATGATAATGCTATTTTCACACGTACCAAGTAATACCAAGGTAGTTTTTGGTACTTTTCTCTTCCTGTTGTATAATTTGACCTTTGCTAGCAGCACGCTGTACTTCATCACTATAAAACACACATTTACACCCTCATACTTTTATATGATGAGGAATGGAGAGAGAGAGAAGCAGTGATTGTGAATGAAAAGTTGATATCCACAAAGAATAAAGTAAATTGTTTACAAAACTACCACAAAAAGTAGCACTGCATTGATCTGTGAAGCCTGGCATAAACTAGCAACTGTAAACAACTGCTTACAGATATGTACTTTGATATTTGCACAAGAAAAAAAAATTGATTGATGGTTTAGCCGTTTCATCCCATTTCCCTTCAGATGCACCAATGCAATGAAACAGCCCACAGTCGTATAATATTGAGAGAAAAACACTATGCAACAAATAAGAAAGGAACAAAACAAAACACTCTTACAAATTGTAATATCTCCTTGATTTGAGGCTCGCGTGTTATCTACATCTGCGTATTGTCTCAAGCCCCAGGCAAACAAGCCAAAACCCAGAAGTCATTTTCCCCCTGGATGAGTCGCCTGATTTATATCAGAACGAGGTTTCTGTGCGCCGCGGCTCAGTTGTTTGTGTGCTCCTTATGTACGCTGACGCTTTAACTCTGTAGCCAGTATTTAGCATCCTTTCCTCGCAAATCAAATTCGAATTGTTCAATAAGCAGCCAACATCTTGTGAAAATAAGCAAGACACACCATGAAATTGGACTGTCAGTGGATGAAGCGCAGGTACACATACAAATGTCCCATTACACTTTATTACACACACACACAAATACATACCTGTATACATATGCACAGGCACTTACAGAGGCCTTTTAAATGTATAAACATGACTCATTTTATAGCACAGACAAATTTATTTAACAATCAGTCTTTGGTAAGTAAATGCAGTAGCACAGTAGCATAAAAATGCACACACTGGCTCTGTTTCTAAACTGGCCTTGCTGTTTCTAAGTAGCTTGCAGCTAGTTTCTAAAGCACTCCTCAATAGGGTTTGACATTAGTGAAGCAGAATAGACCTATAGATACTATTTTTAATATTCCTTTTTGGTATTGAATGGATAAATATATTTATTTATTTATTTAATTAATTAATTTTTGTTTTGGACACTATCTTTGTAGGATTTTTACAACCCAGGCTCACTGACATTTCTGCAAAATTATTTTACGTTGCTTTTTGCACTTTCACTTGCTTTTTGCTTTTTTGCATTTTCAAATTGAAATGTCCAATGAGTACTGCTAAAAGTGTTTTCTTTGAAAAGGGTGAATGTTGTAACATGTTATTATGTTGGTTTTTGTACATACTGCAGCAATTCAGGAATGAAATGTCGGGTGAGTGGCGCTAAAGTATAATGCTTTCATTTGAACCCTACCCTAAACCTTACAGATAGAGTTAACTAACGCAAATGTGAGAAAATGCTGAAGCATGCATGCCTTTTTAGCTTTGAGCTCCGCATTGCAATTGCGATGCTGCACCAGGTGCGCTAGCAAGCAAGTTTACCACATCAGAAAGCCATACATAATGAGCTGATAATGTGATGCAAACGTGAAAATGTATTAGTTTACAGATCAAGCACTATGGTATAAGTGTTTTGAGGTCATAACTTAGCATTGTGCAAAAAACCATGTGAAAATAAGTCTTTATTAATTGATAATCTGTGTGAAAATAGCTGCTACTGCTAGTGTTAATTTCAACTGGAAACTAATAAGAACTTTATGTATAGGTACGTTTTTTTGAGTTTTAACAATAAGTAGTTAAAAGCACGTTTATGTTACATATGAGAATGCCTTCTTATGATGAAAACATGTTTTCTTATAATATGACTAAAATTAGGTAATTTTTTTGTCTGGAACGCATATGCAGCTCATGGTTTTGGAATAGAGCTATGATGACTTCTTTATCTCATTTTATCTATTCTGTTTACTTGAATTGTTCTACCATCTGCATTTAGGCTGATTTAAAGACATTTTGGGGGCATTTTTAAGAACGTCACTATATATTAAAACACAGTGTTTTAGATTTTATGATTGTATATGACAATTTGTGACAGCCTCCACCCACTCACCAAATATGTATATCACTTTAACAATACCAAAACTAGAAGAAAAGAATAATTACAGGGTCCGCCTGACAGAAGAAACAGCATGCAGCACGAATCCTAAAGAAATAAATATAAATTAAAAAGGGGCTTTACGGTGGCAAATTGCAGATGTAATCATTCAGTGAAACCTTCTTATTAACTTCCCTTTCCATGCATATAAATAAAAGAAAACAGTTTTAAATAAAGTCGTACAGCATCTTGCGAGCTTTCATATGGTCTGAAAACGCGGGGCAAACTTCTTCATTTTGTCATGTACAGTCTTGATGAATCTCCATAGTCCAATTTTTCTTCCTGCGTTCCCAGGGCTAAGCGGGAAACTTGCGTCCATGTAATTTGAATGTTAATGTTCTAAAGGCGGATTAAGTTTTCCTGTCTTTTTCCTCAACGGTAAGGTAAAGCAGGACTAACACCTTTTTTAATGTAATCACCGCTAGCTCCTTTTAGAAGAGATGAGTATTTCTGCCTTCCTCTGTTCATTTCCATTTTTAATCTAGTTCTGCGTGATTGATGGGCCGCAGGAAAAGACATCAGAAGCCTGGATAAAACTCTCAGCTCTTAGCCGACTTACAGTCATGTAATAACCGGCAGGGCAAAAGAACAGCGGTGTATTTGATCAGCGTTTACGTACAAAACTTGCTTTAAAGCTCTTCTCACTGTAAAACGTGACTTTAGATAGATTCGGTGAGCACAGTTGAATTATTTTCACCCGTTCCCTGTCAACAGGCAGCTGAGAAAGGCTCAAACGGAGTGAATTCAGCATGACACATCTTGTGCCATTATTGTTTCTGAAGTTTTTTGTAGTGCCAGAATCAGTTGACAAAAAATCAAAGCTACTCAGCTGTAACAGGCTTTTCCAGCTTTTCGGTAGCAGACAGAAAGAATCAAAGTGCTTTAGCAGAATGGAACATGAACTTCACAAAAAGATGCCAAATCCATGAGCCATTACGGCAAATGGAGAAGAGGCCAGGGCTCTGTTTGATGTGCTGTACTACAACTTTATTTCTTTTGTGGAATACATGAGATGGAAGGTAAATTTTTAATATTAAAAATGAACAGAGACAGATTCTGAAAGGACAAAAATATAAGAATAGGACTAAAGACAAAAAAATAAAAATAAAGACTAAGGGAAAAAACAACATTTAGGAGCAAAATGATTTTGATTACAGAAATTACAAAACTGCTTGATGAAGATGGTTTTTCAGAAGGTCTTCAGTTAATTGATTGAGCTTCTTTCTTAAGCTTTTAACTTTAACTTTTTGTACAAATTAAGTTTTGTGTTTTTCTAGTTGTATTTAATATAAATTTGCTTCACTTAGATGTTATCACTTGGATCCCAATTATATTTGTGCCATATAAATGTTACATTTCTTCATTTAATATATATATATATATATATATATATATAATCAGACTGAAAATGTACAGTAAGTCATTGTTCATTGGAAATCTTATTCTCATTAATGTTTGTATGTATCAAAAAATTGTGTATGAAGACATGTTCACAATGGGTAGACGTCAGTGATGTCAAACCCGGTTGGTTGTCCAATGTCGATGAGCCAGTTAGAATATGCAAAAGTGTGAACGACTCAACTTAAATGAAAGCTATTGCATGGCTTTCCTTACAAGTCAAATGGTGTACTTTTATGACAGTTTTATAGTACTTTTATGTCATTTTTGGAGCTTGTGCACGTAATTTTTGCTTCTGAAGTTAATGTAGAATCAAAACCAACTGACAAACTGTAACAGTCTTTTCTCACTTTCCAGTAACAAACAGAAAGAATCAATGATCTTGAGTCACACTGAGTGGAATGGAACATGAACTTCACAAAAGGAAGCCAAATTCATGCTCCATTATGGCAAATGGAGAAGAGGCCTGGGCCAATAAAACCCTCAAAAGTGCTACTCTGTGGCCCAGAGTCAGGTCACTCCCTCAATCACCCTGCAAAGTGCAATACAGAAGCCATTTCACTGCTTGACGTTATAAAGTGTGATCAAGGCTCATGTAATCATGCACTGTATAAAGAAAACTACTCAAAATCAAAGCCTGAGGGAATAAAGAACACTCACTGGCAGCCTTTGAAGCTCCACTCTGAGGTTCACTCTAAATTCAACCATCTGGTGTAAATTGTATTTAGTTGAAGGATAGCATTTCACTCATTGCTTCATTATCTCTGAAAAAGGGGTCTTGTGCCTGTCCGACTGTATCCTAAGAGACGTGTGGAAAGCTTTTATGTAATTCTCTTAAATGGTCACATATTTGTTGCTGAGCAAACTTTCTAGTCACCAAGTCTTTCTTATGTGGAACACAAAATGAGATGTTAGGTAGAATGTTCACGCTGCTCTTTTCTTAACAGCTAGGTTCCATCCATGTATTTTTATGCAAGTTTTGGAATGTTGCATAAAATAGAATGCTGAATAGAAACTCCAACATGTGCATAAAAAACATGCTTACTTGAGGTGAGATGTGACGATGCCTCAAGTCATGTGACTGAATAATTCACTCTATTACCTTCCACAGCTTAAGTAACCACAAGTAATTTATAATAAAAAGTGCTGGATTTCCCAGTGGCTACAACTTCTGTTTCAGTTTTGCACCAATTTGGTGTTACACAGAAGAAAGCAAGTCATATGGGTTTGGAACAGCATGATGCCGCAAATGTACTTGGACTTAAAAAAAAAATGAATCATCAATTAAATCAAAACATTTTTTCTCCACTCAACGTGAATCCAAATTTGAAAGCCACAGCAGTGTTAAGTTGCTTGGTAGCTGCTTGCATTTGTGTTTGTATAATGGTTGTAAGGTATAAAAATACATTAACCCTGATCAAGTATATTCAGTGTACTAAACTCTGTTTTTGAGCGAGTTCTTCTATTGCCATAGTAACCAGCCTGCAGCCACCAATTCTGTATTGTAACTCTGCATGGATAAAACGCAAGAAATTTCTTACAATACATTTCTTTCTTCCGCTCAAGCTTTGCCACTTGTCCTCTCTTTCTCTGCATTTTAACTCTGCTATTCGCAGAAATTGGGTGGCCCCATGGGTCACACCCCCAGGAGGAGGCTTTAGTAACTTAGACCCAGACCCACTTAATCCACAGAATGGGGTTGCAATAACCTCCTCTCTCCAAAGCAATATCTGAGAGGCAGGTCAGGCATTTCCTGAGCGATGGCACTGAGTGCTTTTTGACTGCAGGGGAAGCAGCATGAATACCGGCTCTCTGTGAGCCTAATGACAGGCCACTGCGAGGACCGACCCTTACCTTCCTTAAGATGTGAATGGAACATAGAAATATAACTAAAGCAGACTGTGAAGAATGGAGAAAGAGGACGAATGCAGAACTTTTTAGCAACCAAGTTTTAGGAATATTTACATTGCTAGGTTTTTAAAGTTTCAAAGTCTTGTTTTTTAAAAGGAAAAGTGTATTTCTGCACCATTAGTGGTATCAATTGGAAATCAGCCACCAAATGTGATTAGATTGTCTCGCCTAAAGAAAAAAACAGCATTTGTGTGACAGGCAAAAAAGAATAGCGGTGAAGAAACAAAAATGAGAAGCCGAATTCCTTCATGAAGGACTCTTCCACAAGATGTTAACAAAGCGCACTTGCAATTGATCAATTAAAGGAAGTAATGTTGCCATTTATTATCACTTGATCCTGGATGGTGTGTCATCCTGAAACATTTTGAAACCCAAAAACTAACAATTATACAAATGACATCATTCTAGTGAATTCATAATCATCTTCTTAGTGGAACTATTCCTATATTTATACACTTTCATGTTTGTTTCAGGGTTTTGTGTTATTCAGAAATTAATTTGAGAATGAATTTGAATTTAGGTGGCAAACAGACTAACTGCAATTAAAAAAAAGTACACTACTGTTAATGGTCAGATGATGTTTAATGTTTCTAAAAGAAGTCTCTTATGCTCATCAAGGCTGCATTTATTTGATCATAAATACAGTAAAAACAATGATATTGCGAAATATTATTACAATTTTAAACAACTGCTTTCTTCGAGAATATATATATATTTTTTTTTTAAATATTTTATTCTTGCGATGCAAAGCTGAATTTTCAGCATCATTACTCCAGTCTTCAGTGTCACATGATCCTTCAGAAATTATTCTAATATGCTGATTTGCTGCTCAAGAAGCATTTCTTTTGATTATCACAGTTGTTTCAACACACAAAAGAAAATACAAAAGAAATTAGAAAATTAAAGGTTTATAAGGCTTTTTTGAAAGCTTTGAAAAAATGTTTAAAAGGCCTTGAAGTTTGAAGGTTTATATGCCTATATGGATAGATGAACTGAAATGAAACTCATATTAAATTCTGAATTGGGCTCAACCTGCATTTGACAGCACACAAGTTCAAATGAATTTAAAATTCACCAAGTAGTAATCTTTATTTTTGCAACAGTTTTAAAAGCTACAGTGCGGTGCAAGCCTGAAGTTTGTCACAGTGTTATTCAGGTAACATTCAGATTCAAAATGAAGTTGTGGTGCCATATGTTTTTTGCACATTGTGAATAATGCACCGCTCAGTTCAAGTGTTGCCCTTCGGTGTGAACGGGGCATATCGATGCTCACTTTACGGTGAAATTCGCCCACAATGTTTACACTCTTCAAATATCAACCTACGGATGGTTTACTTACAGTCTCTGCAGACTGCAAATTCTGATAGGAGAAAATATGACACACTGGTCCTTGTGCAGTCCTGTTCGTTTCTTCCATAAAAGCAACGTATATGCTGTGTTAAATTAAAAATAGATTATTGGTGCATTTGTGCCGAGGGAACAATTAGGGGAAGTGCTACTTTTATTGTAAACATGTATTTTTCTTGTCCTTTTGTAATCTGCGAGTTGTCAAACCGCACACCAACGCATTATCCTTTCCTTTTATAATGTGCTCATTTGCATTTGACTCAGTAGTCCTATGTGGAAAACATTTTCAAGCAAGTGATTTTGTCCTCTCGATTGTACTACCGTGCCTTTGCTTTGTTGTGTTTTTTAATTAATCCCGTGTGGCTTTGATAACTGTTGTGTAGGGTCGTTTCATATTCGAGTGTGCCCCACCGGACTGCCCTTTATGCCTTTGAATTGTTTGTATTAATGGAGTTTTGAAAGTATTTTCTATTTATTAGTGTGAGTTTTAGATTAAGCTCATTTTTATTCGAACGAGTATTATTTTGTATGGAAACAGCAAATGAATTAATCTTCTTAGAACGAATCTGTCACCTACCGCCTCTAATCGCCTGCTGTCTAGCACATTAGTGCCTCGTGTTAGTGAGGTTTACTAGGTTTTTTAATTGTATCTAGTTTTTTATGCATATTCTACAATTAGCAACAAATACAGGTTTTTAGGAAGCATGGTGTAATAAAACACAACAAGTAAGTTTACTGAACACCAGCTTTTAGGAGAAGCCGATTAATATGTTTTTAATATTGTATCTAAAGTGGCGTTCTCCTCATATAACGCCTTTGCTCAAGGGAACCCGTTCAAAGTTTTTATTTGCTCTGTGAGCTAAACTGCATCTGCTGTTTATCCATGTTGACCTGATAAGGCTGAAAAGAAAAAGAGGACGTGAACAGATGTTTCACGACAGAATGTGATAGCACATTCTGCTCCAGGCAAATTCAATAATGACACAACAGGTAAAATGCGTTACAGATAGAGAATAATAGAACAGAAGTGGGTGAAATTTATGTTAGGCTGGAAGGTGAAACAGAAGCATATGAAAAAACAAAACTGAATGGCGATAACTGTCAGCCATATGTGAAGTGATAAGAAAAAAACCTAACTTCATCTGTTGCTTCGGACTCACATTAACAGATGTTTTCTGCTGTTTTTTGTTGTTGTGAGGGACCAGAGCTTCCTAAAGTTGAGTTAAATTCTCAGCCGGGAAAGTAGTTCATTTTGAGACAATTGATTGTCCTTGAATGATCTCTGAAAGACAGAAAGACAGAATCTGATGTCATGAAACCATTGTCAAAACCATGTAAGAGTTATATTTCACCCCAGTACCAAAGGAAATAAAGAAGAAATTATATTTTGCTCGAAGAAAAATAGAGTATGTCTTTAGAAACAATGCGATTTCTTTGGCGTTATTTTCACGACAATTAATCACATTTTCTTTTGCAATTCTCATAATTCAAATAAATCATTGCATTAGAAAATAATAACCAGAAATACATCTCGTTGTCTCTCGCTCTCTCTCTCTCTCTCTCTCTCTCTATGTATATATATGATGAAATATGACTCCACTTGTGTTTGTAAGAAATGTAACTAAAACTCTTGAAATGACACACACAAACTTAGCGGCAATTTGTCTTCACAGAAATCACAGTGTGATGAATTGGAAGTGAGATGGTGTGCTATGAATATTCAGAGACGGTCCTTTGTTGTCATCTGTGAGCCATAATGATGCTGTGTCTGTGCCGATTGAGGCTATTTCTGCATTGATGTCTAAAAAACACATTTGCACATTAAGATGTTTTATTTGCATGGGCCATTTCACATGTATGAAATTAATTCATTTACAGAAGAGCTGGAGAACTTCCCTTAATTTTTCAGGTCAGGCTGTTTGAGTAACAAGTTTATTCATGACTTAAACATGAGGCTTTCAAACTTAAAACCCACACAGAGACTCTGTCCAGTGGACAATGTGTCTGTCAAATTACTCATTGAAAGAAATGTCAGAAAAAACCCTGAGATTATGAAAATTACTTGGAAAGAAGGAGATTGAGGCATTGAATGTGTTGTAGTTAATAAACAACAACAACAAAAAAACAGAAGTGGAAATACTCAGAACAAACAGAATAAAGAATAAACATGGTAAAATCGGGCTTAATTTTGCCAGAACAATCCGGATCTGGCAATGACAATGAGGAGAAAATCTTCCTTGTTAGCAAAAAGTCCAGTAATGGCCATTCAAAAATAGCTGCGTATTCTAAATAAAAATCTGTGAAAGCATCATATGTTGCAAAAAATTCAGCCTAGGCTTATTGGAAAAATGTGCAAAACTCCAAAAACATACCTATGAATGCAATCAACTGCAGTTTTCAGCTTAAAAAAGTGAACATTCTTTGCAGTAAAAATTTTTTACCATAGTGCATGATTTGTAAACTAATTCATTTTGACATTTACATCCATATGCACATTCGGACATTGTAAATTTGCTCGGTAGCGCACCTGGTACAGCATTGCATTTGCGATATGCAGCGTTGGGTACTGTGAAAGCCCTGTGAAAAACGTGTTGCGATTAAAGGGAAACTAAAATGACATGATTGCTTCAGCAAATGGGTTTTTATTTCACGTACAGTATGCTTTTATCACTATTGGTTAGGTTTAGCAAGTTATATACAAACACGATATAGCATTAACCTTTTAGTGCCACTCATCTGACATTTAATTTCCAAACTGCCGCGATGCATTCAGCATAATAAAGTAATTTATATGTAAAGTATTTTTGCAGCATTCATTAATCTTAAAGTTAAAATAAAATCAAAATTGTTTATTGCATGGTTAATTCATAGTGCAGTTTGTGATAATATCAAAATTGTTGATTGCGTGTTTAATTCATAGTGCAGTTTGTATCAACTAAGTCTAATAAAAATTGTTGATCAAACTTTAGTTTGGGGACCAGTTCTCAATATTAACTAACTATTAGCTATGATTTTTGCCTCAATAAACTCCTAATTTGATGCTTATCAATAGTTGGTACGTAGTTTAGGTATGGCATAGGATTAAGGGATCTAAAATATGGTCATGCAGAATGAGGCATTAATATGTGCTTTATAAGTCTAATAAACAGCCAATATGATAGTAATATGCAGGCTAATAAGCAACTAGTTAATAGTGAGAATTGATTCCTAAACGAAATTGTTACCTAATTGTTCACTGTTAGTTCTTCCTAACTACTCTTTAATTAATCTTATCAAGTGGACCCTTATTGTAAAGTGTTACCCATTATATTATAGTTGTTTTGCCAGGCTTCAAATGTGTGGCTTATATTTTCCACAGCTAGTGAGGGACTGTCCACAATCCTGTCATCTGTCAGCATTTCAGAATGGCTGAAAAATGTGTGCCCAGAATTAGTGCCTATGAGGAAAGATGGCAGCAATCAGGTTGTGTTCCACTATTATCTTTTGAGCTCATTCATTCAGTTGCTGAAAATCAAATGATTTTTAAGCAACCCAAAAATGATTTAGTCTAAAATATGCTGCCCCAATCAGAGAACAGTGGAATAGGCCACAATTGCTCACTTTAGTAATGTTGGAAATGTCTGCAAAATCAGTAGTGACCAGTCAAGGACTCTGTTGAGTTGTGTTAGTTACACTCAGGCCTCTGTCAAGGATATGTAGCATTGGATTGTCAGATTGCTTATTTGAAATGACTTTTCTTACACACTCAGGAATAGAGGAGGTGTGATTGAGTTGCCTTTTCACTGTCAGAGCATCACTCCTACTAGACAGCAAAAGGAGTCATCATAAGAAGAGTGGGAGGAGCCAATTGTTAGAGGGAGGGGCCAGAAGACAGAGCACAGCTGTATTCAAAATTGCAAGCTTCTCTACTGCATAGTACATCACAGTATGTGAAAATAGTGTGTCTAAATACAACAGAAAAGTCCTTGGATGACCTACTACTTCTGATGAAATTCTTAAGTGTGGATGTGATAGATAGTTTACTATACCATGAGGCCACAGGTGGGGATTTGTAAATGGCAACCGACGCTGGAATGTCATGACAATGAAAAATGACGAATTTAGTATGGTCAGATTTCATTCAAGGTTATTGTAGGCAACTAAAACTAAAATCATAAAAATAAATAAATAATAAATAAAACATTTTTGTTACTTGAAATAAAATAAAGATTAACTGAAAACTTGAACTTATTTAATTTTAGCTAACTGCCAAAGAAAGATTTCTCATTTAACTTGACATAGTAAAATAACTAAACAAAAATAAACTAAATAAAACTAAAACTGAAATAAAAATGTTAAAATATATATTTTTTACAAATATTAAAAATGAAAAAAACAACAAAAAATGTAACAAAAATGTTAAATTAATTTAACAGAAAATATAAAAATAAAAACATTCAAAAATATTTTTAAAAAAAACTAAACTGACATGGTCACTTTTTTATTTTTATTATTTTTTCTAGAGCTGCTTTATAGCAGAATTGATCTCTGTTTGTGTGTTGTATTGTATAAAGCACTATATAAAAAAAATGACTTGACAGATTACATTCACACTTCACACATTCATACTATATAGAACATACTTTTTTAATTGCTGTGAAGTAGTTACTTGTTTAAAAGAAGCAAATACCCAGAGAGTATGCGGTTTCAGGAGCAAATTTCAGTCAATCAGGGAGGAGTAAGTGGGAGAGTGGGTGGGGTCAGAAAAGGACAAGTTATAAACAGGAGGAGGCAGGTAGGCAGTGGGAGGAGTCAGAAGAAGAAGGACAGGGATGTTAAGGTCATAGATATGAAGGAAGGATTCAAAGAGGAATGAGTTAGAGGAGAGAAGAGGTTCTCTGTGGTCGACTACCAGTTATCAACTCAAACACACACACACAGACTATGAAGCATATGGTCAGATGGTAAAGGTCACTTTCAGCTTTGTGTTTGTGTCCGAAACTCCTTCCATCTCCGTATGTCAAGCAGTAACTGAACAACAGCTTCTGTTTGCACTCCAGACATCATCTCCAGCCTGAAAAATGTCTGTGGCTGATGATTTTTGATTCTCCACAGACCCTCTAATGAACCCGGCTAAAGGCAGCAGCATCTGTTGTCTTTTCCTCTCGCACTTTTTTATGTCAGCTCCTACATGAACGGAGAAATGGACTGTTTGTCAGGTACTTTGGCTTTTTTTGCACGTCTTCTAGAGCCTTCTTCAGCCGTGGCCCTTAGAATTCGCATGATGGGCCGCTGCATTTCTGCGGGACCTATTAGTGCCGACATCTCTGCTGCACAAACAGGCTCAGGAAATGAGGCATGTCAAAGTCAGTTTCTTTCAACTTTCTCTCTTTCTCTCTTTCCCTCGTTCTCTAATGCCAAACAATCTCTCTTTTGTTCACTCCATCAGTTTTTTGGCATCAACTATTTTTTCCTTGCATCTTCCTTGTTCACCTGTTTTGCAAGTGCGATCGATCTTCATAAGTTTATATGTGTGAGAGAGAAACACATGGATGAGTCTATGAAACTGGTGCATTTTCTAGTTCAATAAGGGGATTTTTGAATTTAAACAATGTAGTGTATTTAAAAATTAATAAAATGAACAATGCAAGCTACTACAGAAAGGTATTAGAATTGACTGTTTTACAGTTTAATTTAACATCACAAGCCTTGTGCTCAAGATTATGCAGCACTTCTTAAAAAGATCATTTAGAGCTGATATTTCTACAAACATGTTCAATTCTTTACTGCGCAAAATCATGTCAACACTGTTGACCTTGTAAAATCAACCCCTACTGGAAAAACATAACAAAACAGAAGATAAAAAGATGAGACTTTAACTTGAAAAGTTCACTTTATAAAATGGCAGTGTCATTTGAGTTTCTTTGGGTTTTAATAATATGTCAACTAAAATGATGATAGCAAGGATGTATTAAATTCATCCGACTTGATGGTAGTCTTTATAATGTTACAAAAGATTTCAAATAAATGCAGTTCTTTCTGTTTATCAAAGAATCCTGAAATCACAGTTTCCACAAAACATGAAGTAGCACAGCTGTTTTCAAAATTGATAATAGAAATATTTTTTTTCCTCTCTCTCTCTGAAGCAAATCCTCATATTAGAATGATTTCTGAAGGATCATGTGACACTGAAGACTGGAGTAATGATGCTGAAAATTCAGCTTTGAATCACAGGAATATATTACACTTTGAAGTATATTCAGATAGAAAACTGTTATTTTAAATTGTAATCATTTTTGAGCACTGCTGTTTGAGCTGAGCTGCTCAGGAATAAAAGTTTGATATTAAAATGGACAATCAGATCTGATTCGCTCAGAGTCAGAGAAGAAGAGTTTATCTGGCATGTAAAGATGTTTAAATGACCAGATATAGTTGATGGGTGAATCATTAAACAGTTTATGTGCACAGTATTTCACTTTAACCACAATTAAATTTGGGTTTGTTTATGGAAATAATCATTTCATTATATGAAAATAAAAAGCATGAATGTTCTTCAAAATTTCTCCTTTTGAGTTCCACAGGGATGTTCAGATGTTCTGTTTCTTTAAGCGTACATACACGAGCATCATAACTAGCTCAGAGGGCACATCAAATCCAACGCAAATGATTTTCTGTAAACAAGAAAATACATAGAAATTGGATTCCGAGTACGAGCGCAGCAGAGAAACGTTTTTATGGAAGCAGGTCAGTCTGATAAGAGACTCGTACGTATGATTGATTTGAAAAGGAAATAATTTATCCACTGCCGCTGCTATTGGGGAAGCAGATATTAAAACTAAGAGAAGGACCAACGCAGAAAGCTGGAGAGATGGAGGTCACAGGACAGTCTGTGCCCATCAAAAACTAGTCAAACTACAGTCAAAGCAGATGACTTTTGTTGTAGACTTATGGCTTGTTTCCACCGAGCGGTACGGGTCAGTACAGTACAGTATGGTATGATTTGGGACGGAACACTCTGATCCAGCTTGCGTTTCCACCGCCAATAGTACCCTTACTTGATAGGCGTGGCGTATGCCGGAAAGTAGCAATCGACGATAAAGCGCGACAATAAGCACAACTCTGCCTCTTTTTGTTAAATGTCAGTTTTAATGAACAATAATAGCCATTATGAAAGTATAAGTACAAAGCATAAGAGGCTTATATAAGAGGAAATAAAGACAAAAGCAAACAATTCAGTCAAATGTATGCTACAAAGTCCGCGCTGTACTACGGTAAAGTTCAAAATAAATATAGGCCTATAAAGTTAAACATTACTTTGTGCTCAGCCAAAACGATATGACCAGGAACAAATAATAGATTAACGCGACTACGAATGCCTGTTAAATATACCCAAAACAAATTGTATCTCATGTTTAATCACTACAGAGACATCAGAGCCAGCGGCAAAAGTCAGAAAGACTAGCCGCGGTGAGGCTGCTCTCCGCGGGATACATGAGCACTGAGCGCCCGCTGATCGCCTGGAGCTTGCATCTCCAAGATCGGCATAGCAAATTTTCAAATAGGCGCTATCATTATAAATAAACCGCAGATCTGAGTTTTAAACAACTACATTCTCGCCTGAAAAACTCTTAAAACTACATTTCATGACACAATAACAGTAATATTTAGAAAATTATGCGGGTCCACACAAGTCCACAAGAATATTGCATATTGAGAAACGGCTATTGTCTGTGTGAAAATATAAAATTATACAATACACTGTTATATTTTTTTGTGTTTGCGCACTCTTATGTAAATAAGCCCAACACGCATGGACAGCATAGTGGAACGAGTGAAGGACGCTTTATCCCCTTGTAGCACGCACAAGTGACGATTCTAGAAAATCAATCAGCGTTCTGCAGTGAGTTTAGCTCCACCCTTTTGGTACCCTTTGCTGTGCTAGGTACCCCAACGGAAAGGTACCAAAAAAGTGGTACGGTACGGTTCGCTATTTTGGTACCATTCACAACTTCTGACAATGGAAACAGACATAATTGTGTACCATACTGTACTGTACTGAACCGTACCGCTCAGTGGAAACGAGCCATTAGCTAAAACCATGCCTAAATAGCTATAAACATAAACAGGTTTAGTGAAAGTAAACTTCAGTTGCTTGCTGCAAACATGTTTTTAAAAAAGATCTGCAAAGGTGTAGGTGCTACACACAGACTAAGACAGTTTTGATTAATTTCCCTCATTTAACTCCGTAAAGCCTGCACTGGATACTTAAAAAAATTCCGTAAAATGTACTGTAAAAAAAACGGCAGCTGTGGTTGCCGGAATTCTACCGTAAAAAATACGGTAGCAACGTTTTAGGTTTTACGGCTTTAACTTAAATTTACAGTTAAATACCGTAATTTCATTAACTGATATAATGTTAATGTACCAACCTATTGAAGTACTGAAATCTCTTTTGTACCTTTGAAATACACTGATAATGAGAAAGTCACATGAACCAAAGCCCATCACAAGCAGCTTTTAAATAATAACATATATAGAAGGTGCACAGTTTCATTCACACAAACACTAAACACCATCAGACTCATTAAACTGAAATATGCGATAAACATTAGTTTAACAACATTAGATGTAACATACAACCCTAATAAACAGAACTGATAAGAAAAAACATCCAATTTGAAATGCAATGCAGGGAATTCTGGGAACGTCAATTTATGTTTTTTCCCTGTAAATTTTACATTCTTTTTCACTTCCAAAAATGGTATTTCACCGTAAAATTGTCTGAAATGTCTATTACAGTTCTTCATCGTATATATTAGGGGAACTTACCGTTAACCATTTAACAGGTTTTTACTGTAGCATTTTCAGAGTTTTTTACCGTTAAAATCACGGTCATTTTTTACAGTGAGGCATATGAAATAATAGTCAGAAAAAAATCTCCCTATGATGTCTTAGTAAGATGATATTTAAATTAGCTTAGTTTTTATTGCAGGGGAAAAATCTATAATGCAATGCAACACAATGATGATTGAGAGATGATTGCTTCAGTCCAGTAAGTGTTCATCTTGAACAATTACTAACAATATAAACATTGTTCTTACTTATTCTGAAGGTTTTACAATATATAAATGCTTTTTATTTGCAAAAAAAGTATGAACTATCAATCAGACAACAAAAGGCATGTCGTAGATTGTGTACAACATGTTTTACGGCAATGTTTTGATCATGTTGGTAATGTAGAGGGCATAGAATTTTGCATATCAAATATGATACAGTAGGCTTTAAAGGGTTATTGTTTGTTCCAGTAGCACATTATCTATCCCACATCCTCCACATTACCTCACCATGACAAGATGGCCAACTTTCTGAACGTTTAATAGGTGTCACTTGCATGTGAACGTTTCAAGTTTTTCATGTCAGACGTCCAAGGATTTCATAGACATTTTTCAGAGACCTTTTTTCTGCTCTTTTTGGATTCAATTTTGTTCTTTTTTGGACTCGTTTTGTTGTTCATTTCAAAAGATCAAGGAAAGTTTGTGTGCTGTCTCAAGTGGTTGTATATCAGCTAATTTTTCCTTAGAAAATGAATATTTTTCATCCTTTTTATTTCTATTTTATCATGTTTCAGTCTGCCACATACACAGAATGCCATCTTCATGTGTAATACTGTTAATTGATTAGCGCAGGTGCTCATTTACTAAATATCAGGGACAAGCGTTTACTCTGATGTGTTTTGAGTGGCCTTGAAGCTCTTTAGCAGCTCCAAAGTCTGTCATTCAAATTCATTGAGTCCGTCCTGTCGCTTCTCATTTTCTGACACTTAAGAATTAATTACCAAACACACAGCATCATTTCATAAAGTCCAAGGTATTTCCATACTTTTCTTGAGCAAACAGATTATTTGAAATCCTACAAAAGCCTGTTTCCACCAAGAAAAAGTAAATTGATATATTTTTTAAAAGGTAATTGCGACTTTTTATTCCACAATTCAGACTTTTTCATTAGATTTCTGAGATGTAAACTCAGAATTCTATGTCAGAATTTTGAGATTTAGTGTCAGTTTTACTAAGCAGGGCAAATTAGCACGAGAGCGCAATTCCAAAACAGCGCAACCCAAAATTTCTGTGGGTGGTTTACTAACATCCGCACAAATTAAAGAACACAGACGCCACATCTCATTTACATATCGACCAACGCAATATACCAAGCGTGGCACAAATTAGCATAGTCGCAAATAAAGAATAAAGAAGCCACGGTACATTATAAGAACCGGAGCCAAAAAAATGAAGAGTTGCAAGAAGTTTTCATAGACCTGGTATTGCATGACTCCTATAGTTGAGGGTTCCAAGTCGTCTTTTATTTCCTGAAGCAAATTAAATGTAACATGGTCTGGCAAACTATATGTTCGGATAATGTTTTCTTCTGGCATTCTAAATAAATTTATTCGTGTGGAAAAAATCCTCTCACTTCTACCACGCATTCTCTGTTCTTTGCTGTGCCTCTCCTAGCAACAATAATTTTAGCCATTTCAAACGCAAAATAGTTAAGACATGCTTTTTTGTCGTTAAATAATGGCGCAAATACCAGTAATGTGATGAGCTCGAACGTTAGTAAATCTCGTTGCGTGATTCATTTGAATACTCTCCTCTCATTAATTTAGCGTCTGAAAGGGAAACTCCTACAAATGCATATTCAATAAGGTCAGACGCAAAAATAACTGTGTCCACGCCTTTTCAGCGCTAATTCTTCACTGTGCGTCTTTAGTAAAACCCGACAATACTATTTTAACACCAATCATATTTGCCTTGGCAGCAAACCAAAATAAAATAAGTTGAAAAGGCTAAAAGTAAGTAAAAATATAAAAAAGTAAAACTGGCCCATAAACTCAGAATTCTGACTTTTTTTCTTGCAATTTTGAGTTTATGTCTTGTAATTCTTTTTTTTCCCCCACCAAGGAATAAAAAAAATAAAAGAAAGAGAATACTATTTATCTCACAATGCAGACTTTTTTTTTTTCTTTTTTTTTTTGCATTTCTGAGATGTAAACTCAGAATTCTGAGAAGAAAAAATCAGAATTGTAAGATTTAAATGTATAATTATGAGATATAAACTGAAAATTCTGACTTTTTTCTTGCAATTGTGTTTATATCTTGCAATTCTGACATTTCTTCTCAGAATTTCTTCTCAGAAGTTCATATCTCACAATTCTGAGTTTATATATAGCAATTCTAACTTTATATCTTGCAATTCGCAATTTCTCAGAATTGCGAGATAAAAGTCTATCTATCTATCTATCTATCTATCTATCCCATGCCAGAAACAAGCTTCCATTAAATCCTCTCTCTTCTCCAATCGGGAATTGTCTTTTTTTATTGGAACATTTTTAGTGCATGCCCTCAGAGCACAGGGTTTTGAAGCCGGCCTTTGTTGCTCATGTAAGCTGTCAGAAAAGACAAAAGGCAAATAAACCCCTACATTTGCACTTCTCTATACAGCAGCAATGGAGAATGACAGTTCGCGCCATACAGCTCACAGCTTCCACCTGACTGGCACAGGAAAACTGCTGCCTACACCAAAGCTGTGTGAAGAGCCTTATGTCTGGCGAGACAGGAGGGGGCAACGTTAAAGGATCGGGGAGGGAGAGGCTGAGTGAATCGAGCGCTTGGCAGAAGAAGATAAAACCACGACTCAGTGGGCGCTTGAATGATCCGCGGCGGCATGTCAAAAGGTTTTCTGCTGACTCTCAGCGTTCTGCTAACGCACGCGGCGAGAGGCTGTCGACAAACCCCACACAAAACCTTCAGACGCCAGGCCATTCAGCGGCGCATCCAAACACCCGTAGGCAGCGGCTCGCGGAGACGAGAAATAGGAGCTAATTTGGAGCTCATTATGACGTACGCTTCCAGCCACTGAGATTCCACCCATGACTGACCGATCCAAGCGGTGCTATGAAGATGCGTTGAATGCTTGTAATTTTCTCTGCTGTCCTGTCTGCTACAATAGACTCCAAACATCTCACGCTTTCAGCCCAAATCTTTCTTTTCACCTCTGAGGCAAATGGGAGAATTTTAAGGGCGTTATCATTTAATTATGTCTAGGTTGGGCCCGAGCGCACAAGTGTCAATTAAAATAGAATGCAAATACTAGAATATAAATCAGCTACCTGTAGTGTTGGAAGGAGAGCAGATGTTCTTTCAGAGCTCCGAAGTGACCGAGACTCTCGTCGAGGAGCTGACGCACATCAAGCAGTTTCAGAAAGGTAGAAATGACCCACATATGTGGCAGGAACCGGCTGTTTTGTTTGCTATTCACAGAGTTTGTGAAAATGCAATGTCCTCCAAACTTTCTTCGAAGAGATCCTTTCATTCCTCTAGTGGACTTCATATGAAAAACTAGAATAAACAGCCTATTTGTAGAGAAGTATAATGACATAATGATCATTTTAGGTTGCTTAGGAAATCTGCCACATAGGAAACATGTCCTTGTAGAATTTAATACAGAACTTTCATTTTGCATAAGAAACAAATTGAATTCAATTGAAGAATAAAATGGACTTTAAATATGAAATCTTAAAAATGAGAAATGTGCCTTTGCAACATGAAATAAAATAAGTTTAATTTGAAGTACTAAAATGACTAAAATGGAAATAAATATAAATTAAAGCTAAACTGAACAAAAAAAAAGAACAAATAAACAAAAGCACATCAAATCTGCAAAAATAAAAATCTGCTAATCTCTATATCTTTGACAAAATCAACCCACATAAGAAAAATGACTTAGTTTAATCTAATACAGAACTTTACATAAGAAATAAACTGTATTAAATTGAAAAATACATCAAAATATAAATTGAAATAATACTAAAAATAACAAACAAAATATTTGCCTTGGCAGCAAACCAAAATAAAATAAGTTGAAAAGGCTAAAAGTAAGTAAAAATATAAAAAAATAAAAATAAATACTAATAAACAACAAAAGTGCAAAACAGGACTTTATCTCTTTTTCACTCTTTTTCTCTCATCTGAAAATTAGCCTATTGTAAATGCGCAGACGGTGAACATTTCTCAGATGTTTGAGTGGTTGATCACTAGTGAACAGAACGAGCTTGATTTGATGACTTTCAAGGTCGGACACGCTGACATGTTGGTTTTACACTTGAAGTCTTTCAATAAGTCACTGCTGTTGAACTCACTGCCTTTTCTGGTGTTTCAAGCAGCACAGAGATTTCATCAAAATCATTTGGATGGCTATAAAAATGAATTGGTAGGCCTAGTCGAAGAGCTCTGTTGTCATACGGACAGTAGGGAGATCTCAAAGTTAAGCAGATTGTAAAATAATCTAAATATGCTTGTTTTCATTTATAAAATTAAAGTACATAATTCACCTATTCATAAATTAAATTGCTATTTAGTGATGCTGTCTAACTTTATTTGTGACCCTGGACCACAAAACCAGTCATAAAAGTCAATTTTTTAAAATTGAAAGCTGAATAAATGAGCATTCCATTGATGTATGGTTTATTAGGATAGGACAATATTTGGCTGAGATACAACTATTTGAAAATCTGAGGGTGCAAAAAAATCAAAATATTGAGAAAATCACCTTTAAAGTTGTCCAAATAAAGTCCTTTGCAATGCATATTACTTAATCAAAATGTATTACTTAATCATGCTATTACTTATATCAATATATTACATATATTACTTAATCAAAAATTAAGTTTTGATATATTTACAGTAGGAAATTTACAAAATATCTTCATGGAACATAATCTTTACTTAATATCCTAATGATTTTTGGCATAAAAGAAAAATTGATAATTTTGACCCATACAATGTATTTTTGACTATTGCTAAAAATACACCAGTGCTACTTAAGACTGGTTTTGTGGTCCAGGGTCACATTTGAGTTGCATTTATGCTAGGTACATTCACTATGGAGGCGTTTTTACTTTACTGATAAAAATAATGCATAATTTTATTTATGTATTGATAGTCAGTCCAGTGCAGGAGGTGAATAAAAACAACTGTAATATCTCGAATGTCTGTGCATCTGGTTCAAAACTTAAATTGCTTTTAGAAGCACATTATAAATGCATTTATTTTTAAGCTGTAAGTAAACAAGCTACGTACAAGAAAATGGATTTTTAAAGTAAGCATGAATGAAAATTAACCCAATTTTCTAAATGCATTTTGTTGATTTTGTTCTGATCAAATTATCCGAGCAAATTATTTATTTATAAAAAAAAAAAAACAAAAAAAAAAACTCATGATTCTTAATCAGAATGTCTCTCTCTGGCGACAAATGCTGGAACTTTTTTTTTTTTTTAACAACAATCTTTGTCATTCATATGTTCAAAAATGGGGGGGGGAAAGATCCGTTTCTTCTTTCAATTTATCCTGACTTCAATAAAACTGTTGAATTCTGTCAGTTCTGTGCACATGCTTGGCTCATAAAGACCTAGGTTAAAGTCCTTTACTATATACATAAAGAAAAAACTCAAAAATCATCAAGCCCAAATGTTTTTGGACGTTTTTATTCAATCAACAAGAGGTAGTGAACAAATACTCTTTTTAAATGAGGACAACTGATCCACTTTTAACAAGTAATTTCACTGTGCAGGAGAATACGGAGGCACTGAGCTCTCTTTTTAAGGAATACCAATAAGAAACCCTGAAAATTAAAATTTAATTTCGTTCTAACAAGCTTGACACTTTCCAAAACAGAGAATCACTAACAACCTGATTTATTAACAATACAAAGAGTTTGGCAAAAGTCTTGTCCACCTGCACAGAAAAACTGCTGAAACTCTGGCTGATAAAAGTGAAATGAAGGTGATTACAGTTCTGCACAAACAAAAGACCAATATCGCACATTCACTCGTCAAGATTAGCCATTATCGGTGATGCAGTGTGTTTAAGCAGTGGCAGTATATATGGCCTGGGCCGCTCGATCGCCTCGAGGTGTTTTAATATTACATGCTCACCTTTAGGTTTTAATAATTAACAAGTGCAGCATGGTTTTTGATGAGCCGAACGATTTTCAGTCACTGAGTGGAATTCACTGGTCTTGCAGCCAGAGTGGTATTGTGTCGTTAAGATGAAAATCTGACCTTGAGAAAATGTATAGATCTTTACTTCAGGGTATGTTTCAGTGAAAATTACGGCTTATTGCTGAGTTCAAATAATAATATAAAATACTGTAAAAGCAAACAGGTCCAACGTGAAATATGAGATACATGCTGTGTTTCCACAAAAAAAAAAAAAAAAAAAAAGAGGCATTAATATTTCAGACATGCACTTCACACTCTACACTTCCAATCTGATTGACTTTATACTTCCAGAAGTTATAGTACAAAAGTTTTTTTTTACCCTGTCAGGAAAGGCTAGTGTTGTTATTGTTTGCTAAAATTAAATTAAATTAAATTAAATTAAATTAAATTAAATTAAATTAAAAGGTGTTTGTTTGATTAAAAAATGTTTCTTTTTATTTTACATTTAAAATAAAAATTAAACGAATTAAAATGCTGGGGTGGCATAAGAAATGCAAAATAAAATAGCAGAAGTTTCACCAAAGCATAAATTAATGTTGAATAGATCAATACAAAATAGCCTAACCTAAAATGAAATCTAAAAAAACATATAAATCTAAAAGCTAATTCATATTAATACATACTATATTTCCCAGGTTATTGTAGCATCAAAACTATGAAATTCTAATGAATTAAAATGTTTAAAATTAAATGTTGGGGTGACATAATAAATGAAAGTTGAAGTAGAAGAATTTTCAACTGATCAATACAAAATAATTCCTTTGGTTAAAAATAAGTAACTAAAAAATCACATTTTTAGAGTAGTGTTGTTATTGTTTACTAAAACTAAACTTAAAACAAAAAATAAAATGATTAAAAATACTTTTCGTTAAACTTAAAAAGAAAACTTAAATTAGAAATGTTTCTTTGGCAACTACCATTAAGTAAATTTAAGTATAAATATGACTGAAATAAATATAAATTAAAGCTAATTACAAATGTAAATCAAATAAAATGACAAAAGCACATAAAATTACTAAGACTTATCTTATCTATCTATCTATCTATCTATCTATCTATCTATCATTGTAGAATTTGTACTGTAGATTTTGCAGATTTCATGGCACATAAAAACAAGAATAACTGTAGTTGAACACTTTGCATGTTGATCTTGAGTACATGATGAATGAATCTGAATAAATATTAACTGATTTTGTTATCAGACTGTCAAAAGCAAAATAAGGCTATTTATTTGATTATTAAAATTAGAACTGAATTAATCACGTAACTACCCAGGCCGAGAAGTGCAAAACAAATCACAATTCTGAAAACAAAATAACAAATTACAAACGCAAATGCAAATCTAAAAAACAAAATAACAATTCAAAAAACACAACAACAATTCCGAAAACATTATAACAAGTCAGAAAACACAACGACAAATCAGACAAACCGGAAGAGGTAGGTATAGTTTGAGACAGCGCCATTGGTTTGAGAATAGATTACTCACCGCTGACTGGACGAGACATCTGTCAATCAAGGTGCAGGAAGAACAGTAGACCAGCTGTATGAGTTCGGAGATGTTTAGTTCAGTTTAAATGTATTGTATGAATTGCCCTTACTATGGAATAAAAATATGCATGTACATTTACAACACTGTACTCT